>CAUYON010191697.1:0-26654 GCA_963573935.1 Arctocebus calabarensis
AAGGGTGTTTTGAGAAAAATGAAGACAGAAGTCTCTGCTACCAGTAGGTATTGCACGGCCAAGCATAGCTGCAGAGGCAAGTTTAAGAGTATGGGAGAAGCAGAAAGGAGAGAGAGAGAGAGAGAGAGAGAGAGAGAGAGAATGCGAATGAGAGAGAGAGAGAGTCACCCAAAGCCTAGAAGCGTCTTATGCTAAATTCAGGTCCTAGACTGTGAAAATTCTACCCAGCTCTTTATTTTTCTTCTCTGCCACCATGTCTTCTACCAAGCCCCAGGGCTCCAGCCCACAAATTCCCTGGGTTACCTTTTCATGGCAATGATCTCAATAGTGTAGGGCCCTAGAATATTAGAGATGAAAAAGATCTCAGGAACCACCTATTAATTTATTTACTCTTTTAAAAATTATACCACTAAGATGTAAATACATTTTCATCAAACACAGATTGTGAATGCTGCCTTTTGAAAAATAACACTTTGAGATACAATTCATATACCATAACATTCACTTTTTTAAAGTATATAATTCAGTGGATTTTAGTATATTTATCAAGCAGTATAACTATCACCACTACCTTATTTTAGAATAAGTTCATAACTCAAAAACAAAATCCTGTGCCCATTAGCAGTTACTCCCACTATCTCAGTCCTTCCCACAGTCTTTGGCAACCATAATCTACTTTCCATCTCTATGGATTTGCCTTTTATGGAATCTCATAAAAATGGAATGATGCAATATCTGGTCTTTTGTGGCATTTTTTTCTCCTGGTACAATGTTTTTAAGGTTCATTTGTGTTGTAGCCCACATCACTGGTACTTCATTCTTTTGTAATGAAATAATATTCCATTGTATGGGTCTACCACATTGAGTTTACCTACTCAGTTGATGGACATTTAGCTTATATCCATTTCTTGAATATTATAAATGATATTGCTATGAACATTCATGTTTAAATTTTTACGTGGTTGTTTCCATTTCTCTTATCTAGAAATGGAACTGCCAAGTTAATATGGCAACTCTGTGCTTAACATTTTAAGAAACTGACAAACTTTCAAAAATGGCAATACCATTTCACATTTCCATTAGCAGTGTATAAGAGTTTTGATTTCTCCATGCCCTTGATAACACTTATTATCAGCTTTTAATTTTATCCATCTCAATGGGTATGAGACAGTATCCTACTAGGATTTTGATTTGCAATTTCCCAATGCCTTATATAGAAATCTTTCTAGGTATTTATTAGATATCTGTTTATTTTCTTTAGAAACATTTACTCAACTATTTTGCCCATTTTTAAAATAGAGGTATTTGCTGTTTTATTGTTGAGTTGTAAGAATTCTTCATATAGTCTGGGTACAATTCCCTTACTAATTTGCAAAACGTTCTCATTCTGTGCATTGTTTTTTCACTTAAAAATTTTTTTTTAAATTTCAAAATATTAATTAAAGGGTACAAGTATTTTTATTATATGGATATCTTGCATAATGTTTAAGTCAGAGCTTTTGGTGTGCTCATCATTAGAACTGTGTTCACTGTACCCAAGAGGTAAGTTTTTATCCTCATACCCACCTTTCTTTGTTTCTCATGTCCTTTATGTCACTTTGTGCCCATGGGCACCCATCTATTAATTCCCACTTATTAGTTAAAACATATGGTGTTTAGCTTTCCATTCCTGAAATACTCCACTTAAGATAATGGTCTGCAGTTCCCTTCATGTTGCTCCAAATAACTATTATTTCATTCCTTCTTATGGGTGAGTAGTACTCTGCAGGATATGTGTTTTGTGTGTGTGTGTGTGTGTACACACATTTTCTTTATCTTTTGATAAACTGATGGGCACTTAGGTTGATTCCACATCTTTGCAACTGAACTGTCGGTGATAAACATTCAAGTGCAAGTGTCTTTTTGTCAGAATTGACTTCATTTCCTTTGGGAATACCCAGCAATCGATTGGTGAACTGAATGGTAGGCCTACATTTATTTCTTCGAGGAATTTCCATATTGTTTTCCATAAGGATTGTATTAATTTGGAGTCCCATCAACAGCATATGGGACTCCTTTCTCTCTGCATCCGTGCCAGCATCTGTTATTTTTTGACTTTTTCATAATGGGGTAACATGGTATTTCATCGTAGTTTTAATTTACATTTCCCTGACAAAAAGTGATGTTGAGCTTTTTTTCATGTTTGTTGGTCATCTGTCTATTTTCTTTTGTAAAACTTTTATTATTCATGTCTTCTGCCCATTTTTTGATGGGGTTGTTTTTTCCTTGCTAATTTGAGCTCTATATTATCAGTCCTTTGTTGGATGCATAGCTCGTGAATATTTTCTTCCATTCTGTAGGCTATCTATTCATTCTACTGATTATTTCCTTAGCTATGAAGATGCTTTTTAATTTAGTTAAGTCCCATTTATTTATTTTTGTTGTTGCTTTATTTGCCTTTGGGGTCTTAGTCACAAATTCTTTGCCTAGGCTGTGGTCTAAAAGAGTTTTTCCTATATTTTCTTCAAGAATTTTCAAGATTTCGTTTCTTGTCTTATATTTAAGTTTTCATGTCATTCATTTCTCCTCTGATTTTTATTATTTCTTTTTTTCTACTAATATTATTTTATTTTCTTCTACTAATTTTAGTTTTGGTTTTTCAAGTTCTTTGAGATGCATCATTAGGTTGCTTATTTGGAGCTATCTTCTTTTTTGACATAGGCTATTATTGCTATAAACTTCCCTCTTGTTGCTGCTTCTGCTGTATCCCATAAATTTTGATAAGTTTTTTATGTTTTCATTTGTTTTGAGAAATTTTCAAATTTCCTTCTTAATCTCTTCATTGACTCACTGGCCATCTAAGAGCATATTGTTTAAAATCCATGTGTTTCTGTATAGTTCCCAATGTTCCTCTTGCCGTTGATTTCTAGTTTAATTGCATTTATGGTCAGAAAAATACTTTAATTGACATGATATCAATTTTATTTATTTTTTTGAGAAAGAGTCTCATTCCATTGTGCTTGGTATAGTGCAAGGGTGTCATAGCTCATAGCAACCTCAAACTCTTGACTCAGCTTCCTGAGTAGCTGGGACTACAGAGGCCCACCATGATGCCTCGCTAGTTTTTCTATTAAGTAGAGATAGGCCTTGCTCTTGCTCAGGCTGGTCTCCAACTTGTGAGCTCAAGTAAGCCACCTCCCCAGCCTCCTAGAGTGCTAGGATTATAGGCGTGAGACACTATGCCCAGCCATGATTTTAATTAAAAAAAATTTTTTTTAAGGCTTGTTTTGTGGCTAACACATGGTCCATCCTCGAAAATGATCCTTGAACTAAGAAGAAGGATGCGTATTCTGTAGTTAAATGAAATGTTCTGTAAATATCTATTAGGTCTATTTGATCTATAGTACAGGTTACGTCAAATGTTTCTTTGTTGAATTTCTATTGGAATGATCTGTTCAGTGCTGATAGTAGAGTATTAAGGTCTGCGATGATTATTGTATTGTGGTCTATTTCTCTCTTTAGCTTTGATAATATTTTCTTTGTATATCTCAGTGCTCCAGTGTTGGTGTCTATGTATTTAGAGTTGTTATATCTACTTGCTGAATTGACCTCTTTATCATTATGTAAAGGCATTTTTTGGGTCTCTTTTTACAGGTTTTTTTTTTTTTTTTTTTTAGACAGAGTCTCATAATGTTGCCCTCGCTAGAGTGCTGTGGCGTCACAGCTCACAGTAACCTTCAACTCTTGGGCTAAAGTGATTCTCTTGCCTCAGACTCACAAGAAGCTGGGACTACAGGCACCTGCCACAATGCCTGGCTTTTTTCAGTTTTTTGTCTTGAAATTAATTTTATCTGATAGAAGTATATCTGTTCCTGCTTTTTTTATTGAATATCTATTTTCATGCAATATCTTTATCCATACCTTTATTTTCAGTCTATGTAGGTGAAGTGTGTCTCTTGCAGACAACATATGGTTGGCTCTTGATTTTTTTTTTTTTTTAATCCATTAAGCCACTCTATATCTTCTGATTGAAAAGTTTAGTACATTTGGGTGTAATGTTATTACTAAGAAGTAAGGACTTCCTAAAGCCATGTTATTATTTGATTTCTGTTTTTGTGGTCTTTTCTTTCTTACTTTCTCCTTCTTTTCCTTTGTTAAAAGTGATTTTTTTCTTTGTTTTAAAGTTTAAAGTTTGTTTTAACTTCTTGCTTTTTATTTTTTGTGTATCTGTTGAAGGTTTTTTGATTTGAGGATACTATGAGACTTGCAAAAAATATTTTATAACAAATTATTCTAAGTCTCTGACATCTCTGCTTATAAGCAAGCAGAAAGATATTTAACAGAAATTCTACCATTTAACTCCATCCCCCACCCTGCTTTTTAACTTTTTATTGTTTTCATATACACATTTTATCTACTGATATACTTCTTTTTATACCATCTATCTTGCAAAAAACTGTTGTGGTTATTTTTGATAGGTTTGCATTTTATGCTTCCTACTCAAGATTTAAGTGGTTTATATACCACAATTGCAGCAACAGAATATTTTGCATTTGTGCACTTAACTGTTACCAGTAGTTGTGTACCTTCAAATGATTTATTATTTATTAACATCCTTTTCTTTCCTGTTGAAAACCTCCTTTTAGCATTTCTTGTAGGACAGTTCTAGTCTTAATTGAATCCCTCAGCTTTTGTCTGTCTGGGAAAGTCTTTATTTCCCCTTCTTGTGTGAGGGATATTTTTATAGCGTATAATATTCTAGGGTTAAGATTTTTTTCTTTCAGCACTTTGAATGTACCATGACACTATCTTGGCCTGTAAGGTTTCCACTGAGAAGTCTGCTGCCAGATGTTTGGAGCTTCTATGTACGCTATTTTTCTTCTTTTTTTTCTCGAATTCCTTAGGACTTTTCTTTATAAGTGACTTTTGGGGGCTTGATTATTAAATGCCTTCAAGTAGTCTTATTTGGGTTAAATTTGCTTGGTGTTCAATGAAATTCTTGTATCTGGATATTGATATCTTTCTCTAGGTTTATTCATTTCTTCAACTAAACTTTGTGCCCCAACTTCTCTACCTCTTCTTTAAGGCTATTAACTCTTATATTTACCACTTTGAAGCTATTTCTAGTTCTGGCATGCTTCAGTCTTTTTGATCCTTTTTTTTTCTCTTCTGACTATGTATTTTCAAATAGCCTGTCTTCAAGCTCAGTAATTCTTTCTCTTGCTTGGTCGATTCTGCTGTTGAGAGGCTCTGATGCATTTCTCATTGGGTTTGTGCACCCCAAGTCCGCTGGCTTTGAGCCAGTACAGCCACAGGAACTGGGGACTGCAGTCTTTGTGGCCTATCTTACAAACATAGCCCACGCCCTGGGCTGCTTTTTGTCATCCGGTGGTGAGCTAGCAGGACCTTGGGTTTCTGGGCAGATAAGTTCTCTTTGGCTAAGTATGTCTAAATTGTCCATTTGTAGAACTGGAAGAATTCTGCCTTATGCTGTGTTCCCTGTGCCAGGGCAGCCCTGGGTTTCAACACAAAGTCTCGGCATCACTTCACTCTCTTTTCCTAGGCACACAGATTCTCTCTCCTCTCAGCATGCTGGTGTCTCACTTCTGGGGGTTGGGGGCGGGATGGTGTAGGCAACACAAGATTGTCTTTTGTGTATTCTTCAGTACCGCTTTCCTTGATATAGTGTTCAAACCAAGTAGTATGACTGCTCACCTGATTTTTGGTTCTTCTAAATGTGTTTGATTTCATGGACAGTTGTTGAATTTAGTGTTTGTGTGAATGGATGATCACCAGAGATTTCTATTTGGCCATTTTACTCCACCCCTCCCAGCACCTGACTTTAGACTGTCAAGCCTGCAAAACTCAATGCATCTGTGTTGGTTAGAACTCACTGTGCTGAAGTTCTGGAGGCTGGAAGTCTACCATTTAGGTTGCCAGGGTAGCTGGGTTCCGGTGAGGGCGTTCTTGCAAGTTTCAGAATGCTGACTTCTTGTTTCCTCATATGGTAGAAAAAGAGTCTAATGACTTGTAAAAGGCATTGTTATTATGATTTGGGATTTTTTCCCCCGTGTTTCTCCTCTTTCAGAGATTGCTACTTTTTCTTGGCTCAGTTTTGATCCTTCACATCTTCCTTAAAAAAGCATATAGCAGGCGGAGTAATGCTTATGACCTGAAGTCCTACAGCCCATGAATTTTTTTAATCTTATACAGCAAAAGAGATTTTGCAGATGTGATCAAGGTTAAGGACCTTGAGATGGAGAGAATATCCTGGTTTAACATGGTAGGCAAATCTAAATCATATGTCTTTATAGTGGAAGAGAAAGGCAGAATAAGTCAGAGAGATGTGAGTAAAGAAGAAGAAGGAGATAGTTGAAGCATGAGAGTGACTTGACTTGAGGTTAGCTTTGAAGATGGAGAAATGGGGATATATGCTAAAAAAAAAATGGCATCCTCTAGAAGCTGGAAATGATCCTCAGAGACAACCAGTAGGGAAATGGAGACGTTGGTCCTATAGTCAAAAGGGAAATGGAGACCTTGGTCCTATAGTCAAAAGGAACTAAATTCTGTCAACATCACAAATGGACAAAGAAATAGATTTTCCCCCAAAGCCTCCTGACACTTTGATTTTAGCCTGGTGAAACCTGTGCCAAACTTCTGACCTACAGAACTGTTAAATAATAAATTAGTAGTCTAAGCCACTAAGTCTATGGTAATTTTTTTATGTCAGCATACAACTTTGTTTAGATTTTCAACTTATGAAATTATATATAGTAGTCTCTTATAACTAAAGAAAACATCCTGCTTCTGTATCTTAATTTATGTCAGAATTCTTACTTTGATTATGATAGTGTTTTTCTCCCATTTATCACTGTTTTTTTGAAAGGAAATTTTTTTTTATTGTTTGGGATTCATTGAAGGTACAAAGAATTAGGTCACACTGATTGCATTTGTTAGAGTCCCTTTTGTAATTGTGTCCTTCCTCCAAGGAATGGATCATGCACCATGAATCTTGTTTACTCTTGATTAGACTTACTGAAGTTTTGGGTTATATCATAGTTTTTAAAGAATCACTTTTGTTTTCACTGATATAATATGTTTTATTATGAACTGTTAATCTCTTCTTTTATCCGCATTCATTACTTTCTTTCCTTGTATTTTGTTTATAAATTTTATGTTTAGATATCTTACAGTTTTTCTCATTTTCTAATAATTGAATATACCCTAATAATTATTTCATTTCTCTTTGGTATTTGGTACTCTCACTATCATAAACTTTTAAAACGTTTGTTATTTTCTTTTTAATTTCCTTATTAATTCAAGAGTTATTTAGAAGAATGACTTTACATTTGTAAGTGGCAGATATGTGTGTGTATACAATAATTAACTGTTGGGGGGGAACCAAGATCTGACTTCTTGCATGTCCTAAATGTCTACTTTATCTTTCCACTTGAATGCTAATTTGAATAAGATTCTGGTTCAAAACCTTTTTTTTCTCCATAAATTTGAAAATGAATGCATGTGTCCCTGGCCTTCAGTTTTACTAGTAAGAAATCTGATGTATAGCTGATGATTATCTTTTTTTTTTCTAAATTGCATAGATAACTGTTGGACTAGACTTTGCTGTATTTAAGTATATTGTGTGCTTCCTTCATTCTCCTTCCCTCTGAAACACTCAGTAATGATGGATTGTGTCCTATGGAGCTGGGAGGGAAGGAAAGAGGAAGGGAAATAATATTAAGTTTCCACCAAGTCCCATAAGTAGTATTTTCATGAATTTCTCTTATCAAACTCAGAGGGAAGTAAGAATGAGAACCCCAGTAGACTTGAAACCAACTGAGGAGTTGGACACTGGATGTGAAAAGGCAACATATTCAGGAGGCCTGGAGGTTTGAAAAGAACCTGGAGCTTGATGGGGAAACACAGCTCAGAAGAACAGAAAGGAAAAATCCCTGGAACCCAATGTCGTGGTCACAGAAAGAGGACCTTGACTTCATACAGTGACCAGGAGAAAAGAGACATCTGGCCTCTATCTAGTAACAGTTTGTTACCTTGCAGACGTGAGTGACAGAGCAAGAAGGCTGATGTCAACTCATAAGGACACATCTTGGTGCTACAAGAGAGTTAATGGGAGCAGCTTGTACTTGATGCCTCTGGAATAGACATGCTGAGTCCAGAAGTCAAACCCTGTTGGGTTAGGTACTTGCATGCAAACGTGTTTTTAGATTACCAGAAGTGATAATTAAGAAAAGAACGACAGAGGTAGCCATCGTTCATAAATTATTCTGAAAGCCAGAATCAAATCATGAGGTGTTTGAGGGAAACACGTTTATTACATCACCATCACTACCTGAGGAGGTAGCCCCTAGAACCCTCACGATGGGGCAGATGCTCTGATACTGCCCTGCAACAATCCTTCAAGTAGCTGCTCGCACTCTCTCTTTACAAGTGAGAAGTTAAGGACCCTCCTCAGTGATGAGCAAGGATTCAAACCCAGGCCCAAATGCAGAGCTCAGGCTAGGCAAAGCTGCACCACTCTGTCTCCTAATAAATAAAGGCTATGACAAGTGGGCTGTAGTAAACACAAACTAAAATTAGATAAAAGAAAAATGGAAATGAAACCTCTTGAAAGTAAAGGGCAAATTCTGTTTTTGTTCTCAGTCCAAAAACAACTCATTTATTCAATGTCTTTTGGAATAGGTCTTCCACAGAAATTCATTTCAGTTAATTGATGCTTCCCAGAATCCATTTTACATGCATTTCTTTGCCTTAAAGTGATTAAACACACAACTACTTGTTCTACTTCAAGTCTATCACTTGTCAAGAGCAACCAGAGCGGCAAATACTGTGACGTCCACAAAGATCATTTTCTATTTTTTTGGTTTCTTCCCTCACTCCTGTGAGGAGGAGTTCTTTTTCTTGTCATTGCTAGGTGACTCTGGCACCCCTCTCCTCGTCCTACCAATTTGCTGCTTGTTATTTGCACTGGGACATTTCTGATAGGACTTGCTTCTTGATGGTCTAGAGCGAAAGTCACCTCCAAACAAGTGAGCTCTTATCATATTAATGTGACTCAAATATTACTCCTCAATTTATAAAGTATTTTTTTCTCTCCTGTAGGGGATCACAAGAAACTTTTCTTATGTTACAAATCATTACCCTTGAGGAAATGCATTGGCAGATAGAGGTGGGAGGAGAAAATTGAGTTCCCCGTACCCCGTTTTTCACTTAATACATTTCATTAATTGAACTCATCTAATGTTATATGTGCCTTAGTTTTACCTTAAGAATATCAATAGTGATCACCTGGGCATGAAGAGTTTTGATCTTTTTTTTTCTTTCCCTTTTTATGGTTAAAAATACTCTGATGATCTAATGGTATCTGTATATGTATTTTTTATTCACATCTGTAACTTAAATACATGTATATAAATATAAATTTTAAAGATGACTATCGAAATTACTCAAGAAATCTAAATTTCTCTGTTAATTTTCCATTGTATGATAATATTTAAATGCAGTTGCCCTTTGGTATCCATGGTGGACTGCTTCCAAAACTGCTGCCGATACCAAAATCCATGGATACTCTAGTCCCTTATACAATATGGCAGCAGTATTTGCATATTACCTATGCGTAACCTCCCATATACTTTAAGTCATGTTTAGATTACTTCCACCTAATAACATGTAAATAGCTGTTATACTCTATTGTTTAGAGAATGATGACAAGAAAAACAGTCTGAATATGTTCTGTACAGAGCAATTATTTTCCTGAAGATTTTCAATTCGTGGTTGGCTGATTCCACAGATGCAGAACCCATGTATACAGGTGGCTGATTGTACTTCTGCTATTATACATTTTAAATTATCTTCTCATGTGTGTGCCCGTGTTTTAAAACTTCTTGATTTATGAATAAATTCCTAAATATCTCTTGAAAAAGGTTTCTAGGGGTGGGTATGCAATTTTCAAAATTAATTTTGAAGAAACTCATTGAGTTAAGCTTTTGAAAAACAAATTCTGCTGTGGCATACTTTTTGTGATTGCAACTGACACTGGAAGATATAAAATAAAACTTCACAATAAATTTTTTTTGTGTGTGTGTGTGTGTTAAGACATTTTTATTCTACACTTAGTAAATTTTACATGCACCCTTGTAAGATGCACCGTAGTTGTGAGCCCGCCAATTACCCTCCCTCCTCCCCTCCCTTCTTTCTCCCCTTTCTCCTTCTTCTTGGGCTATAATTGGGTTATACCTTTCATATGAAAGCTATAAAATGGTTTCATAAAACTGCACAATAATTAAAAAAATTACTTATAGATCTACATTGTACAGCCTCACTTCACGCTCAGTTTTTTTCTTAAAGAATTAGAACCCATATAACCACTATGTGTTAAAAGTCAAAGACAGAGATAAAAAAACTCATGAAAAAGGACTATATGCAATCAAAACATCACTGAAAGTACTGATATTAACTTCATTTCTTAAAATTTCCTTCTTAACTTTAAAAAGAGACACTTTACAAATAATAATACTTTAATTCCTTAAAATTAAGACGTCCATCTATTCTTGAAATATGTAGGGGACTATAATAGGTTTGCTACCTATGATGAAGTTCTTCAGTTTCTAATATTATTGATCTGATTAAGCACAGAAAGAAAGTTTTTGATTGTTACAATTAGCTATTTTGGTTTACTTCTACTTCTTAGTGCTCTTCAGGAAGTATGTTGAGGAAAACAAAAAAGTAACTTCTTCAAAGCAGGGTAGGTGCCTTCTCAGAGTCCCATCATTGTCAGAATCATCGCCATAGATCAAAAGCTGTTTATTTGTGACTCACTGCTATTAAAGTAGCTACAACTTTTCCATCAGACTGAGATAATCTCTGCTAAGAGTATGGTAGGCAGAGGGGATTCTGAACAGAAACAGAGCTGGTTCTTGCCCATGCAGGCTTAAAGAATCAAGGTAATGCCCAAAGAACAGGGTAAAGCTGTAGGGAAGGGAAAGTCAAAGGGCCAATAAAAACAGAGCGTGGCACATAGTAGGTTCTCAGTAAACACTTGTTAAATGAATGAGATGATTCTACTCATAACATGAATTATTTGAACAAAATGATATAGCCTCCCTCTTCAAAATTCTATTAAGAGAGTAACTTTTCTCATATGGCTCTGGTCTCTAGGAAAAAAAGAGATTGAGCAGTGGCATAGAGGCAGAAGTCAGAATAAGCAAGCCAACCCTCAGCTCTCCTTTTCCTCAGGCATAAATAGGGCTCCACAGCCCATGTTTTTCAGGGACGCTACAGATCTATACGGCAACTAGTTAATATCATATTAACTAATTTAACTTTGGACGCCCAAACACCTGTTAAAAAGTTATTTATGAGGCTCATAATTTAGTTTCAGGGAAAAAATAGTAAGTCTTCTGAATTCTCATAATATCAAATGATGACATTAATGTACATCTAAATGCAAAGCTAAAAAGAGATCATGTGGAGATTATCAGCCCTTTTTATTTTCCATGCCACCCTTTTTTATGTAGACCACTTAATAGACACCAAGAGGGGTAAACAGGTCTTCACAGAATCCCTGAGTTAGAAAAGCTCTCAAAGGTCATCTGGTTCAATTACCAGAATACAGTCAGAAATTGTACCTGTGAAATACAGAACTATATATAGAAGTGAGAGCAGACACCTCTCCCGCCTTAGTGTGGTTGTTTTGCTATTGTTAGTAAGCCAATATATAATCTCGTAATCACAATCCTTTTTTGCTGTTAATTTATTTAAAAGCATAGATATTATGAGGACATATCATTATTAAAGTAATATTTTAGTACTATTAGCATGACTATGTTATGTGGACATTTTAAATGAAGAAAAACATGATATGAGTGCTAATTCATATTGCTATCATTTTAGTTTGCATTTGGATAGAAGATTCTTAAAGTTCACATAGGCTTCCATTTAACACAGAACCCCACTCTACAGCACACTTCATCTAAAAGAGTGCATAATAAAAAGTTAAGGCACCAATGTTAAATGCATATGTTTTAAAATTCCATAAGAGGTACTAAAATGAATATTACATTTTCGTATTTGTGAAATTGTTTTTCTATATTTTGAACAAATGTACATGAAGATATTAAAATTTTCTCTTTTTACTTTAACCCTTTGCCAGTTACTATATATGAAGATTTGCTACAGCATACTTTGTTACTATAATTCATAATACTAAGGCTATGCTCAAAAAATTCAAAACTAGGTTGTAGTTCTTTTAGGTAATATCTAAGTAATTCTGCCTGATCATAGCATATAAACTGTCTAATTTCACAACTAATTTGTCAAACACTGCCACAGAGCACCAGTGTAATAAAAATGCCAGTCCCTATGAGCTGCCTCATACAGTGTAATGTGTTAAAAGAACCAGAAAACATAGGGTGAATCATATTTTGCAAAGAAAGAGGCCTGTGCACATTTAATAGAAAACCCACATTATAGCCAGATTCAGTATCTCCAAGATATGAATGAGATGAGAAGGGACTTTTTTGTTCTAAACAACAGTGCCACTCAGTGGCTGGAAAATGGTAATAAAGTGAAAACAGTATGAAGAGAAGGTGGGGACAAGGGAAAATGGAGTTTGGAGTAGGCAATGATAATGCTGTAGACAGTGGGGGGGACGCTGCATTGCTAAGGTAACTGTACCTTGGAGGTCAGTTAGCGTCTGGACAGGAGCAGAGACCTGAGCATCGCTTCCTCTAACTATATCGCCTAGATTTCATAAGAAAAAATAATTAGATTTCACAAAAAGGAAATAACTTTTCTTTCACATTCAAAGTTGTAATAGTTTTATCAAATTACTAAAAATATAGCATAACAAAACATAAAGCACATGCTTAAAAATTAATATTAATTATTTTTAAAGGAAATAATTTTTAATAATTTGTTTCCTAAGAAGCTTTTGTGTTTTTCATAAGGAAAACATAAACAAGTTTCTACTAGTCTAGATCATAAAAAATATCAAAAGATTTTGCTGAGCAGGTTTCATAATGCTGTATTAGTGTGATTTCATATTTTCTTTTTCTTTTTGAAAAGAATTTTTTATCCAAAAGTAACCTATATGTCACTTATTTAAAAATAGGCATTGTTTTGAAATTGATTTCCTCCTATATCAGACAAAATTTATTTTTAACTAAACTTGAAACCATCTTCTTAAGATAAGATAAAGATCTAAATAAGATGTAATTTCATATTAAGTAATGAAACGATTTCATGTTACCACATGTACTTATAAATGTCAACATGTAAAAATAAATCTGTGAACTGCATACCCTTAACTTGATATATTTATCATAGGCAAGATTTCATTTACAAATTGGACCTATAGTAAGTACTTAAAATAAAGATGTGTTCAAATTAAAAAGCAATTAAAAATATAAACAAAGGAAAGAGAAGGAAAAAAAAAACTGAGTGCATTTTAAGAACATAAGTAAGAAAATAAAAGGAGCATAACAGAAAATGTTGTGAAAAACTTGAGGGGAACTACCATTTAGAAGGAAGACTTTTTGGTTCTTTGATTTCCTTCCTGGACGACAAAGTTCAGCACCGAGTGTAGTCACTGTCAACAGAGTAATTCTCTGCAGATATTGCCACCTGAAGGCCTATGATATTTTGAGATTAACAAGCTATAGAAAGGAGTATTTTTTAAAAAGGACCATATTTTTTATGTATAATAATTTATGATTAATAGATTTACTTTTCCTTATGTACAGTAGTAAAAAAATCAATTTCTGAATTAAGTAACATGCTCTTAATGTCCTGACCATTTGCTACAATTACGATTTATAGCATGGCCAGCTCATCTGGAAAGTGGTGGGTTGAAATTATATCATTCCTATTAATTAACAGTACACATTTACAGTGTCCTATAACTGAAATAAAATCTATAAATAGAAACACATCCCAAACAAATGATAAATAGCTTTTAGCAAAAATAGGCCCCAAATTTTCATAATGTAACTCTAAATTCACTGATAAATGATATGCCCACTTTCTCTGTGTTTGAAGGAGACTTTCAATTCTATGCCTGCTACCCATTTTACTATGCTTCATAATCACCTATTAATATAGGTGAGACCAAAAACTTATTTTAATATTAAATATCATCCAGAAAATTGTGGAGAACATCTGTGAGGCTTTTTTCTTCCACTATCCTACCCCCAACACACACACACAAACTAAAGAACTCATTTCAAGCACACATTTAGGAATTTGGGTTACAAATACTAATTACCCCCATATGAGCAAATATACACAAATACTTGAGAGTTAACTAATCTATGAAAACCATAAATAGTTTCATCTTTATAGACAACTGTTTTTCAAAACAACTTTCAAATTTTCCAAAACAGCACACTAAGATGGCTATTACATCATTTTTCCTCAAAGGTCCCGAGCAGACGACTCTGTTCTGAGACAGTTAGAAATCACACCCCAGCACCAGCCTCCTGATAGGCTAAATACTGTGTTTACTAATCCGTGGGATCAGGTGACACACTTGCAGATTTGTCAGTGTGAGAGCAAAGCAGGAGACGTGAGAAATAACAGCATAAAAAAACAATGTTGGAGAAACATTTTTCAGTGTAGCCTCGTTAAATTTATCTTTTACCAAAAGAACCGTAATATTTAGAGCTGGGAGACTCCCTAGGGATTGACCCAAACCTCTTATTTTAGGGTGAGGAAACAGGATTAGAGAGTGTCAGGGTGCCATTTGGGGTTCATCAGTGGGTGAGTGAAGGAAAAGTATCAAACCACAGTACCTTCTACTTCTACAAACTATTCTCTTTCCCTTTTATTTTATTCAAACCTCTATGCAGGGAGGGGCTACTGTTAGTAGGAATATTTATGTTTAATATTGAAGGTAGACAAGCTTTTTTGGTAGATAAACACGAGAAGAAGGAATCAGAAATAAAAATATAAAAGGGCTGTCAAACAAGGCTGCTTTGTCCTAGCACAAGGATTAGTTACAAAATGCCCTGGTGACATCCATGTTCCAAATACTTTGCTTAAGGGCTCAGTTGTCTCCTTAGAACCGGGGACTTAGTTTTCATCAATTGTTCCATCTCCACACACTTCCTTTCTCACTTACTGTGATATTAATACTTGACATTTCCTTAGAGACACAACTTTATATTTCTAGAGTCATTTGGCTTGGTTCCTCAGAAAATTTAAGCTACAACATTAAGAGATTCTCTGACTCATTTGCTTGTCTCAGTTAGAATTACAAGTGACTATAGCTTGTTATCAAAGCAATATTGAAATCATATTTGTTTAGAACAATAAAACAGTACAAAATTAAGAAATATGTAAAATAACTTTCATTCCCATTCTGGAATTGGGCAAGTCTCCTGGCATTAAAATACATTTACAACATGTTAATGACTTGAAATCTCCTTTTTAAAAAATCATGTGTGACAGTTGTATATCAAAAAGAATGTAATTTTCAATGAGCTAGTCTTATGAAAGGTAATTGAATAATTTAATAAAAATTTAAATACTAATTATATAAAATCTAATATTTCACATAGGCAAAGACATATAGAAAAGGTACATAACAAGATGTAACCAAGAGAGGAATATAGACATACACACATGTACTCATTATTGAATCATGCTCATCATTTTTCATCATTGGGGAAATAAAGCTAATTTAGCTCAGGTTTACCAATTTAGAGGCCATATGTAAAATTTTTGGTAATTTTTTTTTAAGAGGTTGGCATGTTTGTTCTTCCTTTTTAATTTAGTTTAATTTTTTTTTAATTTTTAATTTCTTTTGTAGTTTTTGGCTGGGACCAGGATTGAACCCACACCTCCGGTATACGGGGCTGGTGCCTTACTCCTTTGAGCCACAGGCGCCACCCAATAATTTTTGATGTAATCTTCTGTATCACAGAGTATATGAAAAATAGTTTAAGGTCTTCTTGCTGATCACGTTACTACTGTTATTGTCAATACTAGTTATTACTGAATGCTGATCTAACAGAGGGATCCCTTTAAGACATGAATGAGGGTTGCTGGGCCAGGATGTTTGCTCTGACACTAAATAGCCCCAGACTGCTAGGCTTTGTGAAGCTTTAGGATAGCTTTATATATATATATATTGTAACATCATGTTATTATTTCTTGTTTCTATAGTACAGTTAGCTAAGTCCCACCACTAGAAATAAATGTAGCTGTTTCTAATCTGTTAAGAATAAGGGGTATTAGGCTGGGTGTGGTGGCTCTTGCCTATAATCCTAGCCATCTGGGAGGCCGAGGCCGGTGGATGACCTGAGCTCACAGGTTCGAGTCCAGCCTGAAACAATGAGACCTTGTCTCTAAAAACAGCGGGGCACTGTGGCAGGTGCATGTAGTCCTTGCTACTTGGGAGGCTGAGGCCAGAGAATCGCTTGAGCCCAGGAGTTAAGAGGTAGCTATGAGCTATGATGCCATGGCACTCTACCCAGGGTGACAAAATGAGACTGTCTCCAAAAAAAAAAAAAAAGAATAGGGGGGCCTAATATATTATGTCATTTTAAAAATAGGGGGAAAACAGGAGTACATAGGTTCTGAATAGGAACCTGAAAGGCTGTCTTATGAATAAAGTACATGAGGGAGGTGAAGCAATGGAAAGGCCACAGAAAAGAAAGGAGCTTACCAGAGTCCTAGTAGCACGAGTGCCACTAACAGCAGTGCCTCCCGCTTGTCCAATGAGATGTTTACATGGACCGGTATCTCAGGTTTCCTCCACTCTAACATGCTGTGGTTCTAACTTTTAGTTCATGGACACATATTTTGGCTGCTTACGATAGTTTAGATGTTTTTCCCCTTTAAAATTCTAGTTTGTATCCCTGAGAGGTGAAGCAGCTGGCTGAGAGACCACAAGCCTCGTGGCATGGTGCTGCCAAAGTACTGCAATGTGCTGATTAATGCTCGAACTAGTAAAGCCCATGGCATTGGAATCCGCACCCCATGTTCTCTCCTAGTTAGAAGTGCTACTGTTCAAAGTTAGCAGAGAATAGACTCAACTGATCTCAAGTTCTGTATTGCGTTAATTCATGCCACAATACTATATGGGCACCCAAAAGACAAAATCACAAGTCTACTAGAACACAAATGTTAAAATTTACAAATCTACAAATTACCTAATAAAATGTTTTTAATTAAGAACAATACAAGTATCTGATTATTTCAACTTAAAAAGGATCAAACATAACATATTGAAAAAAATTAATTTTACATCAATTTCTATTTCTAAGAGGTTGATTCCTCATAAGCAGGTAAGGAAATTTCAGGCTATACTATGAGCATGGTCTTTAGATGTATTAGCATTTTTTTCCTACCTTTGTTCAACTGCACTGGCATGCTTTCCGATTTCATCAGCCTCTGCTGCTGCTGTTGCTGGTGATGCCTTGGGGCCTCTGTTGAAGTCTTGGTGGGAATTACAGCAGAGGAAGCACTACTACTTTGGGCTGCTGGTACAGGACCACTCACGGTTCCTGGGGCCATTGCCGGGGAAATCAACTTTCTTCCAAAATTAATCAGGCTATTAGAGACCTTATTTATATTCAGAGGAGCACCTTTAGCATTGGTCCTGTAAAAAAAAAAAAAAAAAGAAAGAAAGAAAAAGAAAAAGATTGCTCTATTGTATGCTTTGGAAAAGGCCATTCACTGGCTATGTAAGGTGAGAAGTGAAAACTTAAAAGTGACCACAGAATAACAAAAAAGTGATATTCTTATGGAAGAAAGCTTTATTACTTTTCATTCATTTATTCAACAAATAGCACCTATCATGTGCCAATACTCTGCTAGATTCTGGGGATGTAATTGCCCAACAGAGACATAGTCTCCCTCCTGGAGCTGCTAATCTAGTAGGAAAGAACTATCTCAATCAACAATTTGCATAAATAAAAGGATACAAGCTGTGATGCAGACTACTAAGGTGAGGGGTAGGGCTGGGCACGTCCTGGGGTACTCACAGAAGGGCACACTTATGAAACGAGGCTGAGAGTAGATTTCCCACAAGTCCTGGCACACAGGTACAAGACCAAATTTAAAATGGTTTTGGAAATAAAGTGTTTGAGAGTCATGAAGTAAATTCATAAACACTATGTCAAGTGCCCAGTCCATTAAAATTGCAATCCACATTTACCCCACTCCCACTCTCTATATCCTCCTTTTCCACCTCCCTGATTTATTTTTCTTGTTAGCACTTTTCATCATCTGACAAATGTATATTTTATTTATTTGGTTATCATTTGTCCACCTCCTCCAATTTCCATTTGAATACAAGTTTCATCAGGGCAAGGACTTTTGTTCTTTTGTTAAATGCTACATTGCCATCGCCTACAACATTGTATGTGCTTTCTAAGTATTGGTTAAATGGTAGCTGCATGTACCCACCTGTCATAGTGGGACAAGAGGCCCTGCTTCTAACCACGACCAGCTTCCCCTAGTTGTGATCCAAATCCCATCTCCTTTGATCTTTCAAGTTTGATGCTTCTGCGTCCTTCTACCTGCATCATCATTTCTCCTTTACTGCCTCATTCCATTAGCACACAACCATGGGGAGTGTGCATGTGTGCATACTAACTTCTCCTTTGAACCCTTCTTTTTAAGTTGCCACCACACTTCTTTCCTTATTCACAACATGTATTTTCAAGCTGTCTTAACTTGCTACTTCTGCTTCTTCAGTCTTTGGTCCACTAAGCTCTGGTTGTGGCCTCTTTGCCATTGCTCTAAAACCACTTTCCATGGTCACCAAGGACTCCTGCATTGAAAATCCAAAGGTCTGTTCTATTTGACTCTCTCAGCAGCTGTCAAGTCCCTTAACCATTCTTCTGCCTCTTATACTCTCTGTTGCCTTCCACGGTTCACCAGCATCTGAGTTATAATTGTGCCTGGCAAATAGAGGGCACCGAGTAAACATTTGTTAACCAACAATTACTTCCTAAATATCTTAGTGGTAGGAGGCAGCACAACAATACTGAAGTTTGTATTTTTACTGACCAAATCATTAATAGAAACTTCTTTCCTTACAATTCTGCTTTTTCATAAAAGTGGGAAACTGAAGATTCATTTTAAGAGATCCACTTAAATTTGATTTTAACGAAACTGAATTTTATTATCATTTCCTTTTCTTAGATCTATCTGACAGCATTTATATAGTAATTCTTCTCTTTATATGACAGTTGTGTCTTTAGTACTAACTGGGTATTGCTCTAAAACAGAACTGATCCACAGTTCTAAAATGAAAGGGAAAGAACTCTGTTTCTTCCATAAAGTTTTCTCTAGTGGGACTAGCTGAATGTTATGGGCTAGGCACTGAAGACTTAACATTGCTTTGGAGATAGGACACATCAAATTTAAAACACAGAATTTAGCTTTATAAAAGAAAGATCTATTCATTTATAACTCAGTGAAGTGTGAAGAAAATTTCAAATGTTTCTTTTGGCATCAAGTTTTATGTTTTTAAGACTTGAGCTAATCAATGTCTTTCCAAAATTACTGAAAATAATGTTTCCTGATGGACATAAGGATATATGTAGTGATTATATACCTCTTACTTTCATTTTTCAGCTGCTTCCTAATAAAGTAGAGCACTGCCAACTTATAGATACTAAAGGTTAGCAATAGAGAAGGCACTTATTACATGTTTATTGAGAAAAAAATGGTTGAAATGAGACAAAGAAAACTTGTACATTTTGGATGAACTAGGCCTTTACCTCTGGCTTCATATTCCACTCAGCACCCTGCATGCATTCCTTCTGCTTGTGAGTGGCAGTAGAAAGAAGAGTTATCATGAAGTTCTGTTGTATTTAAGTTTTGCTTGTTTGCAAGTCAAGATTCATAATTCACAGATATGAAGAAGTTATAATATTGTTAGCCTCTTTTATACACAAAAATGTACTAGTCAAATTCCCATATTGCCAGTTGTAAAATTTATATGTTGATAAAAGTACTAAGAAAATGCTAGAGCATTATCAAGAGAATATGGTTAATGTATCTTCATTACCACTAATAACCATGAAAAACATATAGATCAAACTTATGCCGAGCAATTTTTCATCTGAATAGCTCTTAAAAGGGAAAGAACACTATTTTCCTTTTTTGAATTTTTTTAAACCACTTTCTCCCTCATTTACTACCTATAGCTTCCAGAGCAATATTTTCTTTTCAAAACAACTATTGAATTTTATATATTTTTAGGATATAAGCAACTGTAAATCGTGTACTTCTAGGGAAGCAATCTGTCCATAGTTTGTTTTTTTTAGGCATGACAGTTTTTATGCCAAAGTTTTCTAATTTGGATCTGAAATATAAGTAGCAGCATTCTTCAAATGAAATACTAAATAACTTCCAGCAATTATTAATGGCAGTGATATGTACTATTAAGTCCTATGTATTAAGTTAATGAAAATTTATGCACTTGTGGGTGGTGGCTGTGGCTCAAAGGAGTTAGGCGCAGGCCCCATAAATGGGAGGTGGTGAGTTCAAACACAGCCCCAGCCAAAAGCTGCAGAAAAAAAAAATTATGCACTTGTCAGAGATCTGATGGACAATGGGGACTGGACTGTATTAAAGATAAAATGCAATGTTAAACAGTGTTGAAATAAATGGCCAGAAGAATTTGGTATTAGCAAGACACTGAATATCAAATCTAACAAGAAACCAATTCTGTGTAACTGAAGGCTTTCATTACTATTATCTATCTAAATAGTACCACTGAGGAGAGAGTGTTTTAAAATTGTGCCAAGTATCTACTTTTGGTACAACCTCATTTAGCAGGTTAGGTCAGCATCAACAAGATGCATTTTCTGAAGACCCAAGAATCTCTTCAAAATACCTGTACCAGAACCTAATTCTGACCTGACTTCATTGGTGGGGCTTCTTTTGCTTAGTTTCTGATACCTCTTCCTAGACTCCTACTATCTTAAAGCCCAGCTTTCTGACCCATACTCTACTGAAATAATTTTTAAAGACTCCAATGCCTTCTTTGGTGCTAGAGCCATGACTTGTTTTTATTCAACCTCTAAAATCTATCTGAAACTTAAAAAAAAAAAAAGTAATCTAAGTATCACCTTTGTAACAATTACTCACAACCTTTCTCTCTTGGTATTCAAATCTCAACACCATCCTGGTGTTTTAATGTTCTCAACATGAAGAAATGATACATGTTTGAGGTGATGGATATACCAATTTCTCTAACTTGATACTGCTCATTATGTACATGTATTTGAAATAGTAAATGGCATCCCATAAATAAGTACAATTTTTATGTGTCAATTAAAAATAGTAATGAAAGCAAAAAAAAAGACTGAAAAAAATCAGAATTTAAAATAATAGGCTAGCACAAGAAATAAATTAAACAGACAAAATTCAACCCAGATAAATAAAAGCTCATGCAATTATTTTAAAACTTTTTACAACTGTACATTATATATAAAATAAGGCATGAATTAATATGAGTTCAAATAAGAAAAATCAAATAAACTCCCAACATTAATGTTTTGGTTTGGTTGAGAAGGCTCATATGAGTTCTTAGTGATGATATCAAAGAGAATTAAGATTCTTGGGCTGCATTAATACCAGATGAGCATTCACACTGCAAGAGAAACTGTACCACTATGGAAGTCATAAGCACTATGGTTATGGATAAATTTCGGAAAAAAATTAAGTGTGTTTATAAAAGGGAGAATAGTGTGAAAGTTGAAAACAATCCTACAAGAAGAATGGCTGAAAAAAACTGGGGAGCAAGTTCTCTAATATTATGAGGAATGCCATGAGGGAAAGCAGCTCTTTTTTTTTGCTGTGGCTTTAACAAATGAGATGAGTTATGAAAGTTACAAAAAAGAGTTTAAAAAGCTATGACATAGGAAGCACTGTCGAGTGATGGAATGGGCTCCACTTAAAATAGTGAGTGCTCTAATCTTGGAACTGTACAAGCAGAGATTAGAAAATCATCTTTATACACATAGCCTTCCTAGGCCTGGTCTGGCCGAGACACAATATATGAAAGACCTTTCAAACTCCAAGTTTATGCTCTGCAGTGCCAAATATATAGTATCATCAGTTGCATTCATTACATCATTCAAATATGACCAAATAAGAAGCCTGTACACGAGTCTAGGACCTTGAGGAATGTTGGTCAAACCCCATCTCCAAACTTAAGGGAATACTTATTTGCCCTATTTCCATCCACAGTTTTATTCTGTTACTTTTGCTCCTAATTCTCTTTTTTGTTTATCTTCCTTCCGAGATCTATTTTCTCTACCCTCTTCTTCCCTTTTCTATCACAGTCTCCCTTTTTTCTCTCACTTTCTCTATGATTCTAATGATACTTCATTTTTTTAACCATAAAAACATTTAATGTATTTTAAAATTATCTTAAGTGCAGAGAATACTTGGAAAAAGTAAACCAATGCTGCTAAATATATATCCATATCTATGTATCTTTGGTTTGGGGATAGAAATAATATTCTCTTTGCATCCCTTGTATATGTCATATTCCTACCCCATCGTTTAATGATACACTCTGATTGGACAATGGCTTACATTTATTTATTCCATGCATCTAAATATTAATCTATTTGGAAATTTAAATCAATCATCAGAGTTGTGTAACATAATATTTTTCAAGATGATTCTGACATCCAGGATAATAATCAGGATGAACTTCTACTTAAAAAGTCTATAAGCTCAAGGCTTTGAATTCTATGAAATGAATTCATTTTCAATACTTTAATTCTGTAACTATGAAGTTGAGTATATCAAATTTACTTCAATGGAAGATATCTAAATCTTATTTTAATTTGATTGCCATATTGTCAGGTTTGTTATCTTAGAAAATGAATTTACTTTTTTTTTTTTGAGACAGTGTCTCTAACTTTTGCCCTGGGTAGAGTGCTTACAGCAACCTCAAACTCTTGGACTTCAGCGATTCTCTTGCCTCAGCCTCCCAAGTAGCTGAGACTACAGGCACCCAGAACAATGCCCAGTTTTTTTTGTTGTTGTTGTTGCCATTGTTGTTTAGCAGGCCTGAGCTGGGTTTGAATGTCCCAGCCTCAGTACATGTGGCCGGCACCCTACCCACTGAGCCAAGGGTGCCGCCTGAACATGAATTTACTTTTATTAAGGAATTCTAGATTTTGTAGGTTTTTACTAAAACTAAATGATAAAAGTTAGCTGGTCATTACTCATTCCTTTGGAAGTTTAAAGTTTAAGGAAAACATACTTCCTTTCAGCTATAAAGATTATAATTCTACTATGTGTAGCAGGTAAATTTTTATCAATATGAGATAAAGCAAAAGGAGTAGTCATTGTTAGGAATAAAAGTTTTGGCATTAGTGAATGGTGGATATAACCTAGATTCTGGAGGTTACTTAATTGGGTCTAAACACAATTTATAATAATGGTTAAACTAGCACAACAAATAACCAATTATGTATTAATCATGGTACATAAAATCATTACATAAACTTCTCTCTCTTTATATTTCTGTATCTATATCTTTATAATTAAAAATATTTGTATTAAAATATGTATCATGAATTAACCATTATGTTTTTAAGGTTGAGGCACAGAAGACAATAAAATATAAAGAGACATTTGAGTCCATAAAAGTCAACAATCACATTTTACAAATGTAGGTACAAGAAAAAACACATTAGAAAAATAGGTTAGAAAAACAGAGCAATTTATTTTCTCTGAATAAAAAACAAAAAGTCAAGACTGCTACTACAAACTTACAAAACACTAATAAGTTGAAGACCTAATTAAATGAAGATATAATCTATGTTCATGGATCAGATAATTCAACAATGTTTAAGGATCAGTTTGTTCCAAACTGATACATATATTCTATATAATCCCAATCCCATCACATTTTATAAACATTAACAAGTTGATTATAAAATTTACATGGAAATGCAAAGGACCATGAAAAAGAATGAAGTTGGAGAAATTAACCTACCTATATCCAAGATTTGCTATAAAGCTACATAATTAAGCAAGCATGTTACTAAAAGGAGAAAGTCCTGAAATGGACTCACATATTGGTCAACTGCTTTTCAACTAAGGATTCTATTCAATTCAATGGAGGAGAGAAAAGACTTTTTAAGAATGGTGCTGAACAGCTAGATATCTATACAGAAAAAGAAGAAGCTCAATCTTTACCTCATTCCACACACAAAAATTAATTCATGGTAGATCTTAGATTTAAACACAGATGTTAGAACCATATAAATTCTAGAAAGCAAGGGAACATCTCTGAATATAAAGGGTTAACTCATTACACTTGTGCTGCCCAAATCCTGTACATTCCAAAGGTGTTCAGAACTGGCCTGTTACTGGTTTCCTAAGAGACAACCTCTAAGCCTTAATTCTCCCAATGGCTTGTTGGGAGAATGAAGCGCTGCACTGGGGAAGGACACTGAAAGTCTGGGAAGGCAAACCTCAGAGACATTGTGGGCTCAGTTCCAGACTACCTCAGTAAAGTAAATGTCATGATATAACAAGTCAAGTCACACAAATTCCTGGGTTTTCCAGTACTGACAAAAGTTATGTTTATACTATAGTTTATATTATAGTCTATTAAGTATGCATTATGTTTGAAATTTGTAAAATGCTTTGGTGCTAAAAACTGCAGACAACGGTCTGAGCCTTGGGCAAGTGGTAATCTTTTTGCTGGTGGAGGGTCTTGCCTTGAAGTTGATGGTTGTGAAGACTAGAGCGGCTGTGGCAATTTCTTAGATAAGACAACAATGAAGTTTGCCACATCAATATGGACTCTCCCTTTCAGGAAATATTTGTCTGTAGTGTGAAATGCTGTTTCATAACATTTTATCCACAGTAGAACTTTCAAACTTGGAGTCAGTCATCTCAAACATTGCTGCTACTTTGTCAACTAAATTTATTTAATATTTCAAATTCTTTTGTCATTTCAAGAATGTTCATAGCATCTTCCACAGGAGTAAATTCTATCTCAAGAAACCACTTTGTTAGCTCATTCATAATAAGCAATTCTTCATCCATCAGTTTTATAATGAGATTGCAGTAATTCAGTCGCATCTTTAATTTCTACATCTAATTTCATTTTTCTCACTATTTGCACTCCATTTGCAGTTACTTTCTCCACTCGACTTCAATTCCTCAGAGTCATCTATGAGGGTTACAATCAGCTCTTCCAAACTCCTATTAATGTTGATATTTTGACTTCCTCCCATAATCACAAATGTTTTTAGTGACATAGATTTATAACAGTGAATCCTTTCCAGAAGGTTTTCGATTTACTTTGCCCAGATCCACCAGAGGAATCACTATCCATGGCAATTATAGCCTTATGAAATGTATTAACTAATATGTGTGTTAAGACTTGAAAGTGAAAATTACTCCTTGACTCATGGGGTGCAGAATATGTGTTGTGTTAGCAGGCATGAAAACAACATTAATCCCCTTGTATATCTCTATTATAGTTTAGGTGACAGTACTGTTTCCAAAGTAATCTATTTTTATTATCAGTAGGTCTCATCAAGGGGCTTAAAATGTTCAGTAAACCATGTTATAAACAGATGTGTTATCTTCTAGGCCAGTAGTTGTCAACCTTCCTAATGCCGCAGCCCTTTAATATAGTTCTTGTGGTTCGCAACCCATAGGTTGAGAACCACTGATCTAGGGTTTGTTGTTCCATTTATAGAGCATAGGCAAAGATGATTTAGCATAATGTTTAAGGATTCTAGGATTTTCAGAATGGAAAATGAACACTGGCTTCAACTTAAAAGTCACCAGCTGCATTAGCCCTAATAAGAAAGTCACCTTGTCCTTTGAAGGCAGATACTGATTTCTCCTCTCTATCTATGAAAGTCTTACATGGCATCTTCTTCAAGGCTGTTTTATCCACAATGACGATCTGTTTACTATAGCTACCTTTTTCAGTTATCTTAGCTAGAGCTTCTAGATAACTTGCTATAGCTTTTCCATCAGCACTTGTTGCTTTACCTTATACTTTGATGTTCTGTAAATGACTTATTTCTTAAACTTCATGAATGAACTTCTGCCAGCTTCAAAGTTTTCTTTGGCAGCTTCTTCACCTCTCCCAGTCTTCAGAGATATTTGCAGAGAGTTAGGGCCTTGCTCTGGATTATATTTTAGCTTAGTGTGATGTTGTGGCTGCTTTGATCTGCTGTCCACATCACTCAAATTTTCTCCATTGCAGCAATAAGGCTATTTCACTTTCTTATCATTGGTATGGTCACTGGAGCAGGACTTTTAATTTTCTTCAAGAACTTTTCCTTTGCATTCACAACTTGGCTTTTTTTCCTCAATAGTCCTAACTTTTGCTAGGCATGGTGTTTGACATCTGTAGGCCCAGCTAGCCACTCAGAAAGCTGAGGTGGGAGGATTGCTTGAGGCTAGGAATTCGTGACCAGCCTGGGCGATAGAGTGAAAATCCATCTCTTTATTTTATTTTTAAATTTTTAGGAATGTCTTTAGTTTTTTTTTTCTTTTTTATTAAATCATAGCTGTGTACATTAGTGCAATCAAGGGGTACAATGTGCTGGTTTCATATACAATCTGAAATATTTTCATCAAACTGGTTAACATAGCCTTCATGGCATTTTCTTAGTTATTGTATGAAGACATTTGTATTC
>CAUYON010191699.1:0-10977 GCA_963573935.1 Arctocebus calabarensis
AACAATGGTGGCTGAAACCAAAAAATGGCCGGGCATTGTGGAGGGCGCCTGTAGTCCCAGCTACTTGGGAGGCAGAGGCAGGAGACTCACTTGAGCCCAGGAATTGGAGGTTGCTGTGAGCTGTGATGCCATAGCACTCTACCCAGGGTGACAGCTTGAGGCTCTGTCTCAAAAAAAAAAAAAATGGTATTATTTTGGTATAATTCATCAATGATGCCATCAGGCCATAGGCTTTTATTTGCTGATAGATTTTCAATTAATGATTGAATCTTCTTAATTGTCATGTGGTCTGTTCACATTTTCTATTTTTCATGACTTAGTCTTGGTATATTGTATGTTTCTAGAACTTTACTCCTATCTTCAGGGTTATCCACTTTGTTGCTATGTAAGTGTTCATGGTAGTTTCTTATGATCAGTTGTATTTCTGTGGTATCAATTTTAATGTCTCCTCTTTCTTTTCTGACTTTGAGTCTTCTCTCTTATTTTCTCTAATCTAGCTAAAGATTTGTCAATTTTGTTTACCTTTTCAAAAAAACAGCTCTCAGTTTTGTTGATCTTGTCTATATTTTTCTGAACAAATCTATTGTGCTCTGATACTTGTTATTTCCTTTCTTTTATTAATTTTGGAGTTTGTTTATTCTTCGTCTAGTTCTCTCAGATGGAAAGTTATGTTGTACATTAGAAATCTTTTTTTTTTTAATGTAGACGTTCATCACTATAAAACTTCCCTGTTAGAGAAGTGTTTCAGCAGCATCCCATAAATTTTGGGATGTTGTGTTTCTCTTTTTACTTACCTTAAAAGTTTTTTTCCCCATTCTTATGATACTTTTTTTTTTTTCAGGTTAATTGAGGGTACAAAAAATCAGATTACAGTGTTTGCATTTGTTAAGTAAAGTCCCTCTTATAATTGTGTCCCACCTGCAAGAGTTGTGCCATATACCCTAACACTATTAAGTGGGAGTACACCCATCCTCCTCCTTCTTGCTCTCTCCCTGCTCCTTTGGTCCCCTGTCCTTCACCTTGAATTGATTTGAATTTTTCTCTTATGTATTAGATCATCTACTGGCTTCGTTTAGTATTGAGTACATTAGATTCTTGCTTCTCCATTCTTGTAATACTTCACTAAAAAAGAATGTGCTTCAACTTAAGATATTTTTAATTTACCTTTTGATTTATCCTTTCACCTGTTCATTATTTAGGAGCAAGTTATTTAATTTTCTTATATTTGTGAATTTTCCAGTTTTCCTTCTGGTACTGATTTCTAGTTTCATACCACTGTGGACAAGAAAAATGCTTGATATGATTTCAATCTTAAATTTGGAAGGCTTGTTTTGCAGACTAACCTGAGATGTATCCTGGAGAATTTTCCTTGTGTGCTTGAGAAAGTATATTTTGATGCTTTTGGACGGAATGTTCTGTTTGTCTTTTAGGTCCATTTACTCTAACATATTGTGCACTGTTTCCTTATTGATTTTCTGTCTGGATAATCTACTCATTGTTTCATAGCCTGAAAGTGGGCTATGAAAATCCTCTACTATTATATTGCTGTCTTGTTCTCCCAGCATTTCTTCATAATTTCTCTCTATATTTAGGTGCTCCAGTGTTGTGTGCACACATATAATATTTACAACTGTAAATTGTAATCAATTGATGAAATGATCCCTTTTTAATTGTATAATGACCTTCTTTGTCTTATTACTGGTTTTGAATTATACTCTATTTTGTCTAATATAAGTATAGCTCCTCTTTCCCTCTTTTGCATAAAATATCCTTTTCTAGCCCTTTGCTTTTAGTCTTCTGTGTCCTTTAATATGAATTGACTCACTACAAGGCAATATATAAGTTTGGTCTTGCTTTTTATCCATTTAGCCCATTCTGTGTATTTTCATTAGGAAATTTAACCCATTTACATTTTAAATAATTATTGTTAGGTAAGGACTACTATTGCTATTTTTTAATTGTTTTTGGCTTTTCAGTAGATTTTTTGTTCATTTTTTCTCTATATCTTCTTTTGGGATGGAATGATTTTTCTGTAGTAGTATGCTTTTATTTCTTTCTCTTGTCTTTTGTGTATTTACTAAAGGTTTCTCCTTTGTGGTTACCATAAGCCTTATGTGAAGCATCTTATATTAATAGTCATAACAGTCTTTTTTAAGCTGTTGGCAACTTAACTTCCAACACATACAAACATTCTACACTTCTAATTTCCCCTATTTTATATTTTATGTTATAATTTATACTTTTTTGTATTGTGTAGCCATTCACAAATTAGTGTAGCTATAGTAATTTTGAATATTTTTGTCTTTTAGCTTTTATACTAGTGTTATAAGTGACTTACACACCTTTGTGGCAGTATTAGAGTGTTCTGAATTTGCTATATTACTTACCTTTACCAGTGAGTTTTATACTATCATATATTTTCATGTTACTAATTAGCATCCTTTCGTTTCAGCTTGAAGAACTACCTTTAGCATTTCTTGTATGGCAGGTCTAGTGGTGATGAACTCCCTCAGCTTTTGTTTGTCTGGGAAAGTCTTTCTCTCTCCTTCAATTCTGAAGGACAACTCTGCCAGGTAAAGTATTCTTGGTTGGCAGTTTTTTTTCTTTTAGCACTTTGAATATATCATCTCACTCTCTCCTGACCTGCAAGGTTTCTGCTGAGAAATCTGCTAATAGATCTATGGAATTCCTTTCTATGTGATGAACCTCTTTTCACTTGCTTTTGAAATTCTTTGTCTTTGATTTTTTGAAATTTGATTTTAGTGTGTGAAATCTTCTTTGGGTTGAAACTTATTGGAGATTTTTGAACTTTATGTACTTGAATGACCTTATTTCTCTCTAGATTTGGGACATTTTAGCCATCATTTCTTTGCCTAAGCCTTATTTCCCTTTCATTATCTTTTCCATCAGAGATTCCCATGATGTTGTATTTTAGCTCTCTTGGTAGTTTCCCATAAATCCTATCAGCTTTCTTCATGTTTTTTTTTTATTCTTTTTTGCCTCTCTGAGTGGATATTTTAAAATGACCCTTTTTTACATTCATAAATTATTTCTTCTGCTGATCAAGTCACTATTGATGTTCTCTATTGCATTTTTCATTTCATTTATTATATTCGTCAGCTTCAGAATTTCTCCATTTTTTCACAAAAGGATTTTTGTCGCTTTATTGAACTTCCATATTTGTTCATGTATTATTTTTCTGATTTCGTTGAGTTGCCTATCTGTGTTCTTTTATAGCTCCCTCAGCTTCCTTAAAATAATTATTTTGAATTCTTTTTAGGTCATTCATTGGTCTACATTTCTTTGGGGTTAGTTTTTGAATATTCTTGTGTTCTTTTAGTGGTGTTATGTTTTCTTGGGTTTTTTTTCCTTATTGTTTGAAGTCTTGTTTTGCTGTCTTTGAGTTTGGAGAAACAGTTATCTTCTCTAGTTTTATTGACTGGCTCCCTGAGAGAAACATCTTCACCAAACAACCCAGCTAGGGATTCTGAGACTCTCTCAGACCTTCTCTACAGATGCACCTTATCTACACCTCATGTTGTCTCTGGGGGGCAGAAGGGTAGATTCTTAAGCTTGTATGCCCTATTTCAAAACAGAACCACATTCTGGGAGCCTCCTATTTGCTTTCCCTAGGGTGGTGCCCCTAAATGTTCAAATTGCCTTCTCCATTCTGCAAAATTAAACTGACTGTCTGCATGAAATGCTTGCACTTACCATCCACAATAACATTCTTTGTCTGCCAACCTAGGGAGTTGTTGGGGGAGTTGACCACACAGAGTTCTTATGGTGCCTAGGAGCTAGGGGGGGGCTGGCTACAAAAGGCAAAACATCTCAAGTGGTGGTTCATGGGCTGGCTTCTCAATGGAGTTTTGCAGAGTGGTTAGTTGAGTCTCTGGCTGCTCTTCTGTGATCCCAGCCTCTCCCAAGCATGCAATTATGCCAGTCACTTCAGTATTCTGAATTAGGCAACAAAGAAATAGGCCTCTTAGGCATTGTCCCACACAGCTAGGATAGCCCAATGCTTACTATCTATGCTCTCACTTTCCCCTGTAGAAGAAATCATGGATTAAAGTGGCCTCTCTTTTCACTGAGCTGTGCTGCCTTAAGGGAGATGTGAGGCAGGTAAAGTGAAACTTCTTCAATGTGTCTGTTCTTGGATTTTTTTTTTTTTTTCTCTCCAATGGTGTGCTAGAACTTCTCTACTGGACTCCTGGACTCCCACAAAGGTATTCTTCTTGTCTGTGGGTAGTTGTCAAAATCACTGCTTCTGCAGGGAGATGACAGTAGTAGAAAGCTCCTCATCCACCACCTTGCTGATGGTCACTCAATTGGTAACCTCTTATGAAAGCTCATAGTAGCAGGACAACTGAACACATCTTCAGCAATAAACAAAGAAGAAATGTATTCCCATTTTTATTACATAGTATAGTCGGCTAAGGAATACAGCCATAGTATTTATATGTCCTGCCTAGCAAATATTTCCTTACATGATTTATGTTAAAATTGAATAAACAGAAGATTCAAGTTTTCTTTTTAAAGCCCAATACATAAAATCCTGTATTAAATTCCAAGGTATTACAATAAAAAAATGAGAATAGAACTATATACTGGGTAGTAATAAAAAAAATCCCAGTAAGATTCAGGGAAATTTGTAGTAATGTTGTTCATAAGAATCTCTTAAAAGTAAATATAAATAGTTCGATTATCAGTTCATGGAGAATTTATTTTATTACTTGTCATTTCTCTGCCGATATAGCAAAAATTTATCATTAACTTAAGCCTAAAAATAACATTCTTAGTTATATAGATGCTCTATAGCCCATAAACATTAAGAGTGGAAAAAAACACAGACTCAGGCCAGAGGTTGTAAGCTAGAAGCTTAGGGACCAGTTTTTACCTATGTACATATTTTAACATCCACGATATTTTTGAAAACTTTGAATCAGAAGTCAACACTTAAAAATTAGAAGAATTTACATTGAAAAACTTAGGTTTTTATTTTCTCTTAAAAAACAGAATGTCTGATAATAGTGGGCCATCTTCTTGCATGATGCCATTTAACTGCAACTGTAATCTCCCTTAAGGGAATATGCTCTCTCTCTGTTTTATCACAGATTCCACCAGTCAGTCTGTTTTCCTCTTTCACGTACCTTCAACCTGCATAAATCTAATTTCTAAGAACTTCACTGAGAGCTAGGCATGTCATTTCATCTCCCTGCCTTATTTTCTTTATTAGAAGTAGTCTTCTTTATTTCAAAGAGAAATTTTATCAGTTTAATTAGACAAGGCAAAAGTATTTCAAACTTCATGAAATAAAGGTTCAAAGCAATGATGTATTTTAAGTCATAACTTCAATCAGTCATTACCTATTTATAATTAGTAGCTTTCTATGTGCTATGTTTAATATAATAAATCTACATTTAGTGATTTTTTAATATACTATAGTTATGATATGTACTGTTTTTAAAAATTGGTATTGTTTATGCCTATTTTGACTTCAATTTACAAAATGAGGATGACCAAGTTATTATTTATTCACAAATGAAATTAGATATTGTTTTAATTATTTAAATGTAATACTGTATTTAATATTTATCTTTAATTTATTAATCTCACAAGAATTTAAATTTAATACTGTAATTAATTTCATTTTTGATTTGCTAATTTTATCAGAATTTATCTCCATGCCCAAGCTCATAGAAAATATGTTTAAGGAAGTTATAAATTCAGTTTTATTTTACAATTTACTATGTTTTTGCTTGATGTAGCACAGTTTTTTTAATCAGCTTCAGTAATATATGTAGTAAAAATTCCTCTTTGCTAAACAAGATTATTATTTCAAATGTCCTTAAACCTTATTTCTTTAGTATATTAAAATTGTATTTCTCTCATACATTTTTTATTCATTCAGTTACCTCCACTGTGATCCCTTTTGATCTGAAATATATTAATTATATATTAATAAATTAATAAATATATTATTTAAAGGCCAGGCATGGCAGCTCATACCTATACTCCTAGCATTCTGGGAGGGTGAGGCAAGTAGATTGCTTGAGCTCAGGAATTCAGACCAGCCTCATTAAAAGCGATACCACGTGTCTACAAAAACTAGCCAGGCATTGTGGCAGGTGCCTGTGGTCCCAGCTACTCGGGAGGCTGAGGCAACAGAATTGCTTGAGTCCAAGAGTTTAAGGTTGCTGTGAGCTATGATACCACAGCACCCTACCCAGGACAACAAAGTGAGACTCTTTCAAAAATAAACAAATAATAAATAAATATATTATAAACATACAGTGGAAATGTGTGAAAATTTTAAACCTTAAATTAGCCACTGAGCAGGTCCTCTTTTAAGTTGTGAAATTTTAGAAAAGGTGGAAAGAAACTTACACATCTAGATGTATAATTGGGAAATGATGTCTATATGCATTATAAATTATAAATTTTCTGTAGAAAATACTAAATCACTGTTCATTAGGAGAACCACTCCAATTATTTCTCTTCTGCTATATTTGTCCAGGTGGGGTAAAGCCTTGTGCATTAAACTGCCTGGCTGAAGGTTACAATTTCTACACTGAACGTGCCCCTGCGGTGATTGATGGAACCCAGTGCAATGCAGATTCACTGGATATCTGTATCAATGGAGAATGCAAGGTTGCTCAAGCTTTACTCCTTTTTGTTGAAGTTTATGAGACTTGTCTTTTTCTCAATAGTACTCCTAATTAATACTATGTTTAATTTTTTTAAAAAGAGAGCCATGTTTTAGAGAAATTCAGTTTTCACTAAGGATGACAAAATATGTAGTTAAAGGTGGATTGACCCATTCATATTCAAGTGCCTGAAAACGTGATTTATTCTGGTATTAGAGTCATGTTTATAGTGATTGCCAGAGATAGGAAAAAATTTTGGACTTTGATTTCCATTTTTCTTTTGTTTACAAACAAGATTATAGAAAAAGAGGGAATAAGGATTCAGCTCTTATTTATATGGCTACCATATGTTCTCATTGGAAAATTATTTAATATATTTTATAACATAATTCTTCCTCAAAGTATGAAATAGTTATATTCCTCCTATTTTATCTTCCTTTGAAGCATTTACAATGGTTTTCATTAGAGTGTTAGTCTTTATCTTATTAAAACATTTATTTTACAGAATTAATCAGACTACTTAGAAATTGTAGGAGCATATCCATGCTATTTTCCTTATATGAACCTTATAATAAGAAAGGCTGCAAAACTCACTATTGTCATAATGATTTTTAGTTTTGTTTTACAAGTTTAAAGAGAAGCACAAAATTAAGTGCTACAAAGTGAGAAAGAGGAGGGAAAAAGTACTGCCTATTTTACTTAATCTCATAATTTTTTTGAAATGTTTCTGTTTTCTGACTCCTTTCCCTCCATACATATCTTATGATTTAGCTGTGTCTGGGTGCAGTGGAGGGATTACTTTACTCTCTTGAACAAAAAGTTATTTTTGTGACAGTATTCGAGGTAACAAAGACTCAGATACAGTTTTTATTCAGGGATTACATACTTAGAATCAATTGCTAATGGTCAAATGTGCATACTTACATGCCAAAGTATGTATCAAACATATATAGAAAATCCACATTTTTATGATTAAATGGAAAATTGAAAGGAGGAATTTTAACTTCTTAAATTGCATTCTTCCATTTCCTTTTTTTGTTTATGGTAATTTTATTCAGCTGGTGGAAATAGTTCTTCATTTTGAAAGATCTATCCAGGTCTTTCTACAAATTATCTTTGATATTAGCAATTGGATATCTAGAACCAGTGGTTTTTCTCTCTATTTGATTTTATTTAGCCTTAGTCACTATATGGAACCATATGCCATTTTTCTTTTTTTTTTTTGTAGAGACAGAGTCTCACTTTATCGCCCTGGGTAGAGTGCCGTGGCCTCACACTGCTCACAGCAACCTCCAGCTCTTGGACTTAAGCAATTCTCTTGCCTCAGCCTCCCGAGTAGCTGGGACTACAGGCGCCCGCCACAGTGCCCGGCTATTTTTTTTTTGTTTTGTTTTGCAGTTCGGCCGAGGCCGGGCTTGAACCCGCCACCTTCGGTATATGGGGCCGGCGCCCTACTCGTTGAGCCACAGGAGCCGCCCTGCCATTTTTCTTTGTAGTTAAATTTCTTAATTGAGGGCTTAAGTAAGAACCTATTACTGACCAATTATAATAATGTAAGAATTAGAGCATGATATCAATAAAGGAAGATGAGACCTAGGTTAGAAACACAGACATACATTCCTGGGGAATCAGAATTTTTTCTTTAAATTTGCATGTGGAAAGATGTCAGCTGGAATTTAATTGGAGAGTGAAGATAAAGTGGAAAGAGAAAAGTATTTCTTATTTTGATTTCCTTTACTGGGAAAACAAGTAAGTAAGTTGTATGTACTTGATTAGTTATGGTTCCAGGAATTTCTCTTGTTGACACAATGAATATTCTTCTCTGTTTTCAGCATGTAGGTTGCGATAATATTTTAGGATCTGATGCTAGGGAAGATAGATGTCGAGTCTGTGGAGGGGATGGAAGTACATGTGATGCCATTGAAGGGTTCTTCAATGATTCATTGCCCAGAGGAGGTGAGTTTGTAGAGAGAACTCTTCCTCACACCTCTGGTACACTTGGAATAGCCAAAACAAACAGTTTCCCCTTCCCTCTAATTTTTAGATTTCTTTATTTAGGCAATGTATTTTTCCCAAATTGTTTGCAGTCTTTTAAGTAGTAAATGTAGTTTCATGTAAGGTATTTTTAGAAAATGTTATTCCCTCTCTTTTTGACCTCATTTAGCTACGTTTCTTTAAACAGTCACATCCCAAAGGAGTCAGCTGGGTTTATGTGGGACAACAGAACATGCTAAAACAAAACCCCCCTGGGGACACATGATAAGGTGTGAATTCCCAAAGAGCATTGATATGAGGGGCATGTACTGAGGGAAAAAAATAAAACGGTATTATAAATGTTGAGGCTTAATAAGGGAACTATTATTACTGAATAGTTACTATACACTTGTGTTTATGACTGAGGATACTTAATACTGGTTATCATTTGTGTTCCAGGCTACATGGAAGTGGTGCAGATACCAAGAGGCTCTGTTCACATTGAAGTCAGAGAAGTGGCCATGTCAAAGAATTATATTGGTAAGTTATTTTGCTAGATTTTAAAAATTAATGCAGAAAAACAGCACAGTATCATGAAGGAAAAGAATGTTGCTTTGAGATAGATCAATTTCATGCTAAAATGAAGTAAGTTCCAGGTTTTATAGGGCCACATAAATATAAAATGTTAAACAGAATAATTAGTAATTTATAGCTTACTATTCACCAGGTTAATTATTTGATTTTTTCAAATCAATTTTATTATAAAATCTTTTAAATTATATCCTTCTAAATACCACAACCTAGGTTTGGAACATTTCTGTGATTCTAAAACTAACTTTCATTCCTCTTTTTCACTAGATTCCTTAATCCTCAGCCTTTGTCTCAGGCAAACATGGGTCTTTTTCTTGACATTATATATGCTACCTTTACTTATTCTGGACGTTCACATGAATGAGCTTACACAGTATATATACACTTACGTCTTGCTTTTCTTACTTAGCTTGTTTATAAATCTATCTATATTGTTGAGTTCAAAGTTTATTCTTTTTTATTGCCAACTGGTATTTTATTGTGTACATATATCATAATTTGTTTACCCATTCATTTGTTGATGGATACTGAAGTCATTTCTAGGCTTTGAATAAATAAAGCTTTGAATATTCATACACAAAATTTGTGTGAAAATTATTTTCATTTCTTTTGGATAAATGCTTAGGAATGAAAAGGATGAGTTATATTATAAATATATGTTTAACTTTATAAAAACTACAAAAAGTAGTTTAGGTAAAGTTATTAGGTAAAAACAATATAGAAATTCTTCCAAAAATTAAAAATAGAACTACCATATGATCCAACAATATGACTTCTGGGTATATAGCCGAAAGAAATAAAATCACTGTCTTGAAGAGATGTACTCACTCCAATGTTCATTGCAGTATTACTCCCAATAACTAAGATATGAGAGCAACCTAAGCATCTGTTGACAGATGAATGGATAAAGAACTTGTGTATTTTATAAATACGTGTGTGTGTGTGTGTGTGTGTGTGTGGTGGAAATTATTCAGCCTTACAAAACAAGGAAATCGAAATCTTGCCCATGTGTGACAACATAGGTGAACCTTGAGCACATGGTGCTAAGTGCAATATTCAGACATGGAAAGACAAATACTGCATGATCTCATTCATATATGAAATTCTAAAAAGTCTTTAAGAGTCAAAAGTATTTACCTAGGGTTGAGGTTGAGGGAGAGGTGGAATGGAGAGAGGTTGGTCAAGAGGTACAAACCATTAAATTATAAGAGAAATAAGTTCTGGAGATCTAATATACTATAAACTTAAAAGAGTATATCTTATTCTAACCACATATAATAAAGATAACTGTGTGCGGTGATAGATACGTTAATTAGCTTTATTGTGGTAATCATTTGACAATGTTTATATATATCAAATCATCATGTTGTACACCTTAAATTTAAATAGTTTTGTCAGTTATACCTCATTAAGTCTAGAAAAAGAAACTAGAATAAACGTATTATTTTATATTCCCATGAGTATTATATAGAGGAGTCCCAGTTGTTCTACATCCTTCTCAATACTTGATATTGTCAGTCTTTTTAATTTTATCCATATGGATATCATTTTTGTGAAATGTGTACACAAGTATTTTACCTATTTTTTTCTTTTTTCAATTTTTAAGAGTTATGCAGCCTTAAAGAAAGATGGAGACTTTACCTCTTTCATGTTTACATGGATGGAGCTGGAACATATTCTTCTTAGCAAAGTATCTCAAGAATGGAAGAAAAAGTATCCAATGTACTCAGCCCTGCTATGAAGCTAATCTATAGCTTTCATATGA
>CAUYON010191700.1:0-11912 GCA_963573935.1 Arctocebus calabarensis
AATTTTATTGAATCATAATTGTATACATTGGTGCAATCAATGTATACAATGTGCTTCATATAAATTCAGAGATGTTTTTATCGTACTGTTACAGATAGCCTTCCTGGCATTTTCTTGATCACTATATAAAGACATTGATACACTACATTTAATAAGTTTCCCCAGTACCCTGCTAAGATGCACCGTAGGTGTGATCCCTAGAATAGTTTATTAAAAGAGGAAGCATATGTTGTTTTGTGTGTTTGTATATTTGACAGTGCAGGTACTTTCTTGAATAGATAGCAGTGTTTTTATTTTTTGGTTTTTTTAATGTTCACAATTTTCTTTTCTTTTTTCTTTTTTGCAGTTTTTGGCTGGGGCTGGTTTCAACCCACCTCCTTCAGTATATGGGGCTGGTACCCTACTCCTTTGAACCACAGGTGCCACTCTAGAGAGCAGTGGTGTAAAAATAAACAATAGAGGTCATTTCTCTTCTACCTATCACAATCTCCCATTATTTTTTTAATAGTCACTACAGATTGTTTCAGTCATAGTTAATTTCTAGGTAGTCAATCCTGTCTTTTCAGCTGATGGACATGTTTAATTTTAAGGGTAGCACAGGAATCTTTTGAAAGCATATTGCACATTACTTGTCACTCTTCATGATTCAGGATATCACAATGGACAGCAATTACTATTTTCTAGGCTATGCTTATGATATTAGAGACAAATTTATTCAGGGTGATTTTCCTATAAAAGCTTTCTGAATTTGTAGGCCTAATTTTTGTTGGTTTTGTGTGTCCTCCTTCCTCTTTCAAGCCATATCTTACACATTCAATGTGCCTGCATATGTCATCTTTCTGCCTCTGATTGTCTACTGCAAGAAATACTATCATCACAACTATGTGTAGGAAAAGAGTTGAAAGACACTGAGGGCCTAGTGAATCTAAAATAACAACATGGTTTTGATAGCTCAAACTGGTAATGAAAGATGGCCCTAGACCAGCATCATGTTTAAAAATAGAGACTTTGGAATAGGATAGCTCCAGGTTCAAGTTCCAGCTCTATCATTTCTGATGATATGCTTTAAGCAGGCTATAAAACCTCTTGAAGATTTAAATTATTTGTATATAAAAGAGGAATCATAACAGTATTTAACTCATACGATTGGTAGGAGGATTAAATAAAGCAAGGTACATAGAACATGTAGCACACTTAAAATACCCCAAATAATTCTAGTAGTGGAAGTAATTGTATGTGGTGAGGATGTATGATTTTCAAAATCCTCTTTAACATGAGTATTCTATCCAATTACAAACATACAAAAGTCTAATTATTTTATAATCATAGAAATCCATGCTAGAGGAAGCTATCCAGTAATTAATTGTGTTCACTGTTAGTACTTATAGCATTAAATCAGAGTAGAAACATCCATGATAAATCCACCTAACATCGACTTTCAGCATATCCTAACATTTATAGATCAATCCTCATCATACTCATTTCATTGTGAAGGTGTTTTACTTTATATAAAGACAAAGATCTCATTATGTATTTAATATAAATAATTGAAACTGATATATCTGTTAGCAATTGTATAGCTATGTAAAATTGCATAATTTATTTATTGAAATAATATATGATGATAGAGTGGCTACAATATACTAGTGATTGGGAATGCAAAATAAAGCACGATCACAGGCACAGTTCCTTCATGGGGCCTTCACTTTTATAGAAAAAAATAAAAAGTGAATAGACAATAAATAAATAGTTCCAAGTTGCTTATATATTTTATAGGAAAAAATAGCAAGGGCATATTTTGAGACAGAACATAATGTAACTAGCACAATCAGAGAAACTATTTCAGAGAAGGTGAAGCATACACTCATATCTGAACCAAACAGTAAAGATACCAGGTGTCTGAAGTATAAGCTGAAATTTGATATCTGAGCACAAGGAAGGTAAGATTTGGGGTACTTTATATAAAGAAAATGGGATGTACAATGACTCTGTGATGGGAAAGAACGTGGCCAGTCTCAGCTATTGAAGGAAGACTTAGGGCAGCAGGAGGAGGATTTATAAAGGAATGCAGGAGACGTGTCTGTAGCATAGATGGCAGCACATTCATCTCGTGAAAGGATGGTGGGAGCTTATCATTTGTGCTACAGAAAGAAAAGCCTTAGGCTTAGATTTTAACCCAAGTGCCTTGAAAATGAATTAAAGAATTTGAGGAAGGATACAAACTCAACCTGATATTCAAGTCTTAATTGATGATTCTTGATTCCAAAAAGCAGACTTGCCAGGGAATTGACTAGACAGATGGTGGTGAGGTGGAAAACACTGAGCCTAGGTGACAGTCTCTACAATTTTATTATACATGTAACAAATCAGAATTGTTTGCTTAGATCTGTAGTATCTTTGAAGACAGAATTTAGATGACATGATCACTAATAAGTGTGAAAATAGACAACATCAACAATACCAAGTTGGCAAGGACGTGACTGAATAGAAACTCACATACACTGCTAATGAGAATGTAAATGGGCATGAACACTATGGAAAAAGTAATTTGATGTTGTTTTGCAAAATCGTTTAAGCTCACACCATTCGATGCAGGATTTTTTTCACTTTTTTGTCTTGTTCCTTGAAGAAAATCTTACATAAGAATATGGAGAGATATGTGACTATCTCAGTAGTGTTGTTGTAATAGAAAATCATATAAACATCTGAAATAAAACAAAATAACCTATCCAAATTTCTGTGAGCATAATAATTATTTTGTAATGGATATATGGAAGTAGAAAACTATATAGCAGAAAGAAATGCTACATATCAGTATTCATGAACTTGAGTCATTTGTATAGATATGACATGGAAGTAAGAGGGAAAATAGCAGAATCATCATAAAGTAAGAAAACACTCATATAAAGAAGCAGTTCTCTGAGTATGGTTCAGGAAGATTAAAAGTATTTTTTATGGTAATACCAAGAAGCAGGGAGAATTCAAAGAGTTTCAAAGTGGGAAGAACGGACTGTGTTTGTTGATGGTGCAACCAAGATGACTTGAGATGAAATGTTGGCATCCAGAGTAAAGGCTGGTCCCCAGCTGACAGCCCGGACATAAAAAGAAAAAGCAAAAAGCAAAAACAAACAAACAAACAAACAAACCCTCAGAGACCTCAGTCCTACAACCACAAGGAACTAAACTTGGCCTTCAGTTTCAATGTACTTAGAAGCAGATGCTTCCCCACAACCTACAGGAAGAAAAGCAGCCCTACTGACATCCTGGTTTTGTTGATGAGAGAATTTAAACCAAGAACACAGTTGAGTTTAACCAGGAAACTACAGAATTTTTTATGTAAACAGATTTTTGTTGTTTTAAGTCAATATATTTGTGGTAACTTTTTGTGGTTGCAGTTAAAAAATGAAGACTTATTGAACTATGCATTGAACTATGTTTATTAATGTAATCCAATCCTCCCCAGATTATTGATAAACTCCCAGAGCATAGCTAAGATCGTTAAGGTCTTCAATTTACACTGAGAAGAATTACAATGCTATATTTAATGAGTATCTTAGTTCTTTATTTAAAATTAGTGATTTGGGAGACTATTTGCTCTGAAGAATGTATTCCGAAGGCAGAGCACAATTTCCAAGTCCTGCTTTGATAGCCAAAACCAAGGCTCAGTATTCCCGGTATCCAAGATTGAGATTTAATCATTTTTGTGATGCAGTAGGAAAATAGAATGTGAGAAATGTTGTGAAAATAAAAATGCATTATGACTCTCGATGTCAGTGCTGGGGTTACCAAAACACTGAGTAAACCTGTCCATAGCCAAGGTACTTATCCAAAGGTTCTCCAAGGATGTTGTAGAATGAAACTGTTCCATAAGTCCTCTTTCGTGGAAATTGTTATACTCTTTCTGAAATATATATAAATTCTTTCATTTTGAAATGCCATTTTCTGCTTGGCAGAATGAAAACAGGATTTCTACAACTAGCATACTTAGATGCACTTTCACTAGCAAACAGATTTTTAAAAGAGCCCAGGAATGATCATTTTTGGTTTGTTTGTTTGTTTGTTGAAGAAACTATATTCTTTAGCAACAGGTCATCACCAAAGCTTCCATTACTCTCTTATCAATTCTTTGTAATAATATTTATAATTATTTAGGTGCAAAAACCGTGTGATGTGATGGTTAGTCTTTTTTCTAGATCCACTTAATACCATCACCTATAAGCATTTCTAAAGTTTTTCAATCTATTACAATGACATCACACTGTATTTCATACATATAAAGGTTGTAAATAACCTCAAATCCTTTTGGAAACAGTATATAAGAAGGAAAATTTTAAAAAATATATGTGAATTCTTGCTTTGAGAGACTATGTACTATTATTGAATTGATAGAGAATATCATTTTTGTGCTCAGGATGACACAAATTCATAAAATGTGCCATATTTTATTCATTTATCCAAACTCACCAAATGTATCCAAGGTTTGTATTCATTTTGTGTATATTTTATATCAAAAAGAAAAACAACAAACTAAAGTGGCATGCAGAAGCATTTAGAAAGAGATGTACTAATGTCTGTAATTTACACTGAAATGTATTGAAGATAAATTATAGAGTATGAAGGTGTAGAGGAATGTATAAATGAAATGGTATATGAAAAATAATTATTGAAAAATGTTACCACACAAAGGAAGATGGTGGATATTTGAGTGTATTCACACTAAAATTCAATGTTGCTTTATGTTTGACAATTTTTGTTATATAGTGTGCATATCATTAAATATGTGCACATATACCTAAATATACATATGTAAGTATACATATGTATAAGTTATACATATAAGTATAACAACTCAGTATAATAGCATAAGCATTTTAGAATAAAATTGGTATCTCAGCTCTGTGAATTTTTATATTTGGAAACACAATCAAATGACCTTTTATTCAATTTCATAATATGAAGGGAGTACAAGTTTTTTTGTCTTTTTTTTTGGTCTTTTTTTTTTTCATTGTACCCAATAGGTGAGTTTTTATTCCTGATTGCCTGTCCACTCTTTCCCCCTTTCTTAATTTCCAAAGTCCTTCGCACCAATACACAACCATTTATAACCATTGTTTAACTCCCACTTATTAACAAGAATATGTGGTGTTTGTTTTTTCTTTCCTGACATACTTCACTTAGGACTAAGTTCTCCAGTTCCATCCAAGTCACTGCAAAAAGCATTTCATTCTTCTAATGACTGAGCAATACTTCATCTCTGAGATACACAGGTCTTCACCTATAAAAGGAGGACTAAATAGTGTTAAGATTAAATAAGATAATGTTTGAGATGCAGTGGGTGGAAGGTGAATCACAGATTAAGATGTCATCTTCTGTTAGGTCACGTAGCCCTTGGTGTACTTACTTCTGGAAGGCTATGTAATTAGTAAGTTGTAAGTTACAAAAAATGCTTATGTGAAAAAAGGAAAAATGGGAAAAAAATCTATGTATTGCATCCTCAATTCCAGGTAACATAAAGATTTCTAACACCATAATTGTTAAGCAGGGCCTATCTTCAAAGAATTTGGGAATTCAATTTTAAAGTAATTTTAAAATATTGTCTTGCATCATGCACTTTAGGTGAGATCCCACCAAATGCCCTCCTACCTCTCACCAATTGCCCTCCCCTTTCATCATATTGTACCCTCAAATGTATACAGTTATGATTTAATTAAAAATTATTGAAAAATGTGGCTACCCTTTGACCAATAAATGTCAATTCTAGGACTTTATTCCATGAAAATAATTTTCAGAAATGTGAACCAAATGCATGTACCAGGATGATTACCAAAATGCTATTTGTAATAGCAAAAAAAATGGAATAAAAATAGAAGATTGGTTAAATAAAAAATATATATTATCTTGGATACCTTTAGGCAACAAATTAACTTAAAGGTGCCCGAAACTGGAAGAAACTGATAGAAATTCCTATTGGAAAGAATCGTCAAAACAGACCTCATATGATTCACAGTGACAAAAATATGACTGGCAATCTATCATTTCCAAACAAGTGGTATGTGTCCAGGAGTAAGAATGTATACAAACTATAAACAATACAATTTGACTGCTATTGATTCAAGGGGTTGAAATAGTCAGATTCAGAATATGAAAACAGAGTACATATTTTTGAAATAACAAAAGTCAATTGAGAATGCAAGCACAGAACTGAAACAATAAAAATACAGACAGGATGTTCTAGAAGTAAAATATGTGACTATTGCTATTATAAAAATTCAATGAACAGAAAAAAAATGAACAAAGCACATCTGAAGATATCAGATCAACAAAGTTGTATATTACGGCCTGTACCCTGAATGAAGCACAGAGATACCAAGAGATGGAAAATAAGGAGCAGAGTCCAAGACACTTGGTGAGAAGAATGAAAAAAACACAAAGACCTAACTGGATTTTTGCAAGGATAAGATAGAGAGACTAGAGAAAACATTAACAGTTACAAATACTAGTATTTTCCAAGACTGATGAAAAGCCCAAGCTATTTAGATCAGTAAGCATAAAACATTTCTAGTGGTATAAAAGTAGGTGTATATTTATACCACATTGTACCGAAACTACAGAAACCAAATAAAAACAGTTTTTTGGTTTTTTTTAAGGGAAAGTTTAGATGTTTTACAAAGTATGAATTAGTAACTTTGGCCTCCAAAGTTCTCAATGGTCTCAATGGAAACAAAATAATTAAAAGACATTTCTAAGTTTTGAAAATGTATAGACTTTAAATTATGTGCCCAAATAATTAATAATTCAAGAATGGAAGTTAAATAAATCCTTTGAAATAGTGTATCTTTATCTTGTTTCTAATCATAGATATGTTCGGTTTTTAACAATTTGTGTGTAAAAAATGTGTACATAAATTATACTTCAATAGTCGGAGAAAGGAAGTCTAGTGAAGACATTTATCATAATAACATTTGCACTAGACTGTTTAACACAGCTCAATTTAGAGTTGCCAAAATGTGGAATCAACCCAAGAATGGATTAATAAGCTGTGGTATAGGTATACTATGGAATATCATTCAGCCATAAAAAATCTGGAGACTTGATATCCTTGGCATTAACCTGAAACACATTCTTCTTAGTAAAGTATCATAAGAATGGAAAAGTAAGTATCCAATATACTCAATACTAATATGAAGCCAGTTAAGATAAACCAATACATGCTCACAGAAGAGAAAAACTCAGTTCAATTCAGGTTGGGAGGAAGGGTAGGGGGAAGAGGAAATCGTAGAGAGGGAGATTGGTGTGCTCCTACCTAATGGGAAAAATTTAAGAATATATGGCACACCTCCTGGGTGCGGGACACAACTAAACAGGGACTTTACGTAACAAGTGCAAACATTGTAACCTAACATTTGTACCCTCATATTAATCAGAAATTTAAATATATATATATATATAGCTAAGACGAAAAAAACTAGACATTTAAAAAATTCATTATCGTTAAAACAAGCACTATGCAGATAAAAATAAAAGCCAAACACTGGGGGGTAAATAACATAATCTGTAGGAATTCTTATCTAAAATATATAAAGAACTCCTATGAAGCAACATAATAAAAACTTACCTATCGAAATAGAGAGGTAAAGTTATATATAGGCAATTCCTAGAGTAAATTCTAATGTAGGTATATCTGTCTGTTTAGCTGAGAGTGTGCTAAATTCTATCAGTAATTAGATACACATAAATAAAAACTATAAAAACATATAATTTAATACCCTCATAAAATTGTCTAAATTAAAATTTTCTGTCTCTCTCTCTCTCTCACTCTCTCTCCATATATTTGTCAATGTTAATGTTTATTGCAATGTTGCTAAAACAGCAATATATCTATTAAAAGATGAATTAAACGAGTTGTAGAAGGGTATGTTAGTCTGGATACAGATTGTTTGAATGTCCTTTATCCCTTGTAGGGATAGGTTTTTCATCACTTTTAGAATACAGAAAAACTTTTTAATCATTTAAAAAATAAAAACATGATGTTAGTGTAAGATGAAAGGAGTGGAAATTCTGAATTATTTTATTGTTTTAGTTTTTTTAATGGTTTTAAGTGTTTTATTTATAACTCTGACAAGCCTGAGGAAAGTCGCTTCACTTCTGTATGCTTGCCTTTTCCCACTAGTACATTTTTATAATGATTATATCTCTTCTACCCCTCACACAATTTATAGGAAATTCAATAAAATAATGCCTTTAAAAGTATTTTCAAGTTAACATTGTCAAACAAGGCCAGGCGTGGTGGCTCACGCCTGTGATCCCAGCACTTGGGAGGTCAAGGCTGGTGGATTGCCTAAGCTCACAGGTTCGAGAGTAGCCTGAGCCAGAGCAAGACGTGTCTCTAGAAAATAGCTGGGTGTTGTGGTGAGCACTTATAGTCCCAGCTACTTGGGAGGCTGAGGCAAGAAGGTCACTTGAACGAGAGATTGAGACTGCTGTGAGCTAAGATTCCATAGCATTCTACAAAGAGAAACAAAGTGAGATTCTGTCTCAAAAAAAAAAATGTATCGAATATTGTTTGTTATAATATTGCTGCTTTGATGAGATATTGCTGCTATCTTATAGCTCCTATGTCTCATCAACAAACATGAAGTGATATGTTTTGCTGTGAGAGTCAGTGTGCCAGAAAGGAGAATGCCAAGTCTGTTTGTTTGCTTATAATATTGCTGCTATTTTAGTTATAATAAAAATTATTATTATTATCTGAGTAAATCACTTACATGATCTGATATCTTTGAAAATATGAGTTTGTGCTGAGTGAATTTTAATGAATACCTCCATACTTAACATTCTGAAATTCATTTATGAATGGAATTAAACATTGAGAGAGAGGAGAATGTTAGTTACTGATTTGTGCAAGGCAATAATAATGATCATAACAGTTATCATTTATGGAAGCTTAAATGAGTAAAAGCAACATGTTTAATATGATGCAGATCTAAAAATGTTCATTTTGCTACCTATTAGTGAGTTAAAATTGCATCTTGCTGAGTAATGAATCAGAAAAGGTTGGACTGAATTGACCAAGTGCCTCTAAGTGAATGTGAGAAATATTTCAAGATAATGCCGGATGACATACAAGAAAGAGCAACACATTTTAACAGAACTGCTTGTTCAGTGATGCCAGAACTTCTGGGAATATTAACACATTGGGTGAGACAATGTTCTCTTTCCAAGTGTTAACAACTGAAAAATTAACTACATTTTCCATCATGATCAGGAATGGAGAATATGAGCACAGACAGTGATTCTTCTGACCTACTCATTAGAAAAAATGCTCTCCTTCACTGTTCTGGAGCCCAAATATAAAGCCCCAAAGTGTGATTTTTTCTGAGGATTCTGCCCCAAATATACCCTAACAAAGCCCTGCTCTGCAAAAATTGTTCAAAGCTTGCAAACTCTGGTTCTGTTTACTAACACAGAATAATCGTAAAAAAATAAATACAACAAACAAGGTATCATAGACGGAGTAAAGGCTCTGGAATAAGCCCACCTCAGTCCAGATCTGTCTGCACCATTTGCTGGCTGTATGACTTCAGTTTTTCATCTGAAAAAATGATAATAGCAGTAAGTCTTCATATGCATGTAGAAGTGAAGAGATAAATTCATGCAACCAGCCTAAGCAATTCTTGGCACGTGATATCTCTTCAGCTTCTTAGTGGAGGTTAACTGCTGAAAACTCAGAGGATAAATGAGAATTTTGCAATTAAATATTCTCAAATTCAGAACGCTGTATCATCAGTTACATAGCTTATATTTGCCTTCCTAGGACTCTGAATCAGATATCATTGGTTATAATATTTGGCAGGTTTGGGAGGTGCTGTCTCAGTGGGCTAAAATTGCAGTACCTTTGCCTGGAATATTTTGCTACAATTCAGAAGTGAGCTATTTTTTCTTTTTACCTCTATGTTCCTATATTCAATAATACTTTCCAGAATGTTTCAGGGATCTGGTTTGGATCTTTTTTTTTTTTCTTTATATGTGCTAGATTTTATTTCTGGTAAATAGCTTTCTCCTCATAATTTCAAAGTGTTTAAGCTTATTTCTCAATATAGTATTATCTTAAGAGTATCTTTTATGTTCAAAAATAATTTATTTTCCCTCTTGAAGAGTCTAATGCAAATGAAATACTCAGATACACAGCAGGAAGAGGACAAAATGGGTGTTATACAACCACACCCAACCAAATTCCTTGAATTTTTGTTTATCATCGTCAGTTTCAGAATCACAGGCTTTAAAACTCCAAAGGAGCCTAGCAGTCATCTGATGCAACTTTCTCATTTTTACAAAAGAATTTCAAGAATTAGACAAACTAATCAAGCTGCGATTATAAGCCAGATTCTATTGACTCTAAATTTTAAATCATTTCCACAAAGAATACACCTGCAATTTAATCACATGAGCAAAGTGCCATAATATAGGCATAAGGTCTGCTTATCTAGAAACCAATGAGATGCTTTGTTTTAACAATTCAGTAAAACACGTCTTCTGTAGATCTTTAGAACATCAAAAGGCTCTCCATGGCATCGTTTTCCATCAATATAATTTTATAATTAATTATTAGCCATTATTATCCTAGAATACTATATACTTAGTATTTTAGAAAACCTGTGCTATTATTAAATATTTACTGTTTCAGATGTTGTCATAATGTGTTATGTTACGAATCAGGTTTTGTGTTAGACTGCAGAAACATACAGAGATAAGCAGCTTCAATCATTATTCAAGTACTAAGTTAGATATGTTACACAGGCATATTTTCTAGAGGAAGAAAAAGATTCTAAAGGGAAAAACAGTTCTGCAATTCCAAAGAAGAAACATCTTCTTGCTGGCATAAATTTTCTGTTAGATGATTATAAAATCATCAATAACAGATTCCAAAATTTTCATCTCCCCTATCGAATGCTATTTCATTGATACACCATTTGAGATATTTCCTCATTCTGTTTTTTAAGAAAGCCTCACATACCAGACTTTTGCATGTCTGTGAACAGTCACAAGTCACATCATGCATTTTTCCTAGGTATTTTTCTTCATTTCAGCTCTTTTCATATTCCTCAAATTAAAAATCTTTTTATTTTAAAAATCCAATAGGATCTTAAATATTTTTTTCTGTCTATTCAAGAATTTTTTAACTATGTGTTATACACATTTTATGCCATTTAAAAATGACATTCAGAAGTTTACTTTTAAGTAATTTTAGACCTATTTAGACCAAATGCCTATATAGGAAACCAGATTAAAACTCTGATTTGAAAGCCATACACCCTTGTCTCTTTAGACTTGGCATATATGTAAGTCACAAACAAGATAACAGGTAATTATCTCTATCACAAATCCTTGTCTGCTGGCCTTACGGTCTTGAGAGCATGACTACCTCTGTGTTATAGAAATTGTGGAACTCTAGGAGTAGCTTTTGCCTCCCAGAACAACTATGAAAGGGACATCCTAGGCAATGAATTTCTTTTGGTGGAAAGAAAAAAATTAATATTTAACTAATACTATGATTGGTATTGGAGGTGGAATTGGGGGATAGGGAAGCTGATGGTGTTAGTGATTATGTGGAAGAGGAAATGATTTAATTTTTTCTACTTACCATTAAGAGTGCCAGAGATGCACCTTTGCCAGTCTGAAAGTTAGAACATAAGGGCCACATACGTGGATTAGGGTTTAATTTTTTTTTTTGTAGAGGAAAAAAAAAGTAAATCCTCACTTTATTGCCTCCGGTAGAGTGCCGTGGCATCACACAGCTCACAGCAACCTCCAACTCCTGGGCTTAGGTGATTCTCTTGCCTCAGCTTCCTGAGCAATTAAGACTACAGGTGCCCGCAACAACGCCCGGCTATTTTTCTGTTTTTGCTGTTCAG
>CAUYON010191706.1:0-23446 GCA_963573935.1 Arctocebus calabarensis
GACCTCAGTGAAGTTGAAGACTTCAGAGAACGAGATGTGGTTCCATAGAGGGAGGGTTAATGGTGGGACCTCACCTATGAAGCGTATGGCAAGGGTACAAGACAAATCTATCAAGTATAGAACACAAATGTCTTAACACTGTGATTAAGTAAACAAGGTGAAAGCTATGTTAATTAGTAGGATGTAAGCACTCCAATTTGTACAATAATTAACACATTGAATCCAACAAAGGCATAAAGGTAGTCACGATCTATGTATATATGACTTAATAAAAAAAAATATATATATATATATATAAAAGAAGAGATGCCTTTCTAGCCATCTGGTAGCTTCAGGATGGGCAAAGTGGCCCTGAGAGCAGCAGGGGGACGATCTAAAGATAGGTATGGACATGTCATTTGGCTGACCCATATTTGTGCCCTGAGCACAGGGCAAGGTGAATGAAAGGTATGCCACACTTCCCTCAATTTGAAGAAAGGGATGTTTGGATCAGAAGGAAGAGGAGAAGGTAGGAGGAATGGTGGGAGGTGAGTGTCAAGTGCTGAAGACAATGAGTATTGTAAAGGTATCAAAGACAAAGGAGGCAGGGTCCTTGCCCTCACAGAGCTTACAGACTAGAGAAAAGTGCCCATAGCAAACAGTGAGTAAATAATGCAACACAGGGAGGTGACCAAGCACAGAGTGTATTTGCCATAGGAGATCCAGGAATAGGAGAGCTCAGAGTGGGAGGAGATAGTATGGGGATCAAGGCCCCCAAACAGTACCAAATAAAGAGAAATAACAAGTGAGTTGGTGAGTGCCCATCTTGTGGGAAAAGACCACCTGGACTGCCACAGCCATTTGCCACCTTGGCACTTCCACAACAGGCAGTCTAATGTGGGTTTAATCACCTTAATGCAAAGTGATGTTAGGATGGTTTAGAAACAAAATCTGAAGCATTTAGAACGTGTAAAGGTGCTGTTTATAAAATGCATTATTTCAAAATACACCCAGTTCTTTTGACAAAAAAAATCTAATGATTGCTCTAATCACATAATAAATCCAAAATTTCACTAATAGGAGAATGTACCAGAATTATACATTAAGAAACATGGAGAATAAATCTGATGAAACCATTAGGCAAGCCCAAAGCCCTAGAGAAGCTCAGTTAAAGCCATGAGGAAGAGATCTGATGACCATGACCAACAACCTTGATAAATCCCATGACCTTCCGCTCACTTCAGCTCTGATCAAGAATCATATAACTTTGTGACCTTCTGGTCAAAGACAAATGCTGCTCTTCTTCTGGGCATTCACTTGATGTTTCCCTCACAAGCTGGAAAGGTTACTTCTATTTACTTTAACTTATTTTGTATTCTGTCAAAAGACCCCTTTATTTAATTTCTACAAAGAAAACAACCCCAAGGAGGAAAGGAAGGAAGGAAGGAAGCAAGCTCTGACCTTTATCTGCTAAATGAGTTATTTTACCAACAGCTACAGGTGATTATGTTCTCACAATGCTGAATAACTACCCTTTGTACCCCTTGGCGTCAGAGGAATCAATAGCTCAGCTTACCATGAGTAAGTAGAAGAAGAAAAATATGGGTAGGCAGAGACTTGAAAACAAAAAAGGAGGAGAGGGGAGAAGGGGCCACAAGAAATTCTTCCTCTGACAAATTTCTTACTTGAATTATTATGATATATATTTCCTTTTCTTTCCAACTTAGTTGCTAATGAGCTGCATTTCCACAAGTCACCTGTCCTCTCCAAGGTGGCCGCATATCTGGACATAAATGGCAGAGGCTAAGTGCCCTGATATTTGTAGTAACCTCTGTGGATATTTGCAGACACAGTGATGACCTGATCCAAGCCCACAATCAAACACAAGGGGTAATGAAAGAAGTTTGTGCTTTGTTTCCAGATGCAAGCAGCAACTTGGCAAATGCACTTCCGATGATTAAATACTAGGATTTCTGAGACAGATGGTGTTATAAAGAGCACCCAGGAAAAATCCTGAGGTCCTAAAAATCTGGGTAGTGATTATAACACTGAAGCAAATGGAAAATCAGTATTTTTATACTTAATATTTAATAAGGATTCAGAACTCACAGAAAGAAACTAGTAAAAATATTTAATGCATTTAAAATATACAAATTAATAAACATCATATAAAATGTAAAAGAAAATAACCTGGACAATATCATTCTATTAATAAATATTAGCAGACAGAATTTTAAAACATAAATATTAAAAAATGAACGGTCTCAAAAACAAAAAAATTAATAATCATGAAAAGCTGAAAATGAGATCACGTTATTTGAACTTTCGTAAAGTGAGTTTTTAAGGTGCATAAACATTGTTGGAGTCAAGAGCATATTTTTGTGCAAATTTCTTTACTGCTAAAAATAAAAAAGTGCCAGTAAAGGAAATGGTGATGTATTTATGAGCTCTCCCCAGATATTTTCCTCTGATTCCTTCATCTTTGAATAATCCTAAATCTCATTTGATTACCCTAAAGAGTATTTAACAACTTTTGGGGGAAGTTGGAAAAGGAAGAGGAAGCCTATTTATTTACCTCAAGTTGTAGTTTGCTTGGGAGCAAGAAGCAAGTATTTCCAACCTGCCTCTCCTCCCTTAGATTGCCCAACTATGGTAGACTCTGAATGCCCAGCGACCTGCATCTGTTTTATCAGTCTCATGTCACAGTGAACACATCCTCAGATGATCCCCGCTGAGACATGCCCTCACGTGAGCCCCTCCCACAGAGCACAGGCACAAGCCTTGAGGAGGTTACTTGCTATATGTATGAGACTCCAGCATGGCAGACTGCAATGGGAGCTTCTCTTGCAGCCTTTGCAGAAATAAGCTTCCATGTTGTGACAAGATACCACATGACAAGGAGCTACAGATGATTCCTAGGTTGGAGAGTGGTCCCAGATGACAGCCAGAAAGTGGGGACCTCAGTCTTATAATCTCAGCTCAATTCTGCTAAAAACCACGTGAGCTTGGAAGAAAAATATTCAAGCTTCAGACAAGAGCACAGCCCAGCCAACACCCTGATCCTGCCATCATGAGACTCTAAGCAGAGGGGCAAGCTAAGCCGCACCCAGATGCCTACTCCGTGGAAGCTATGGGACAAAAAATACACGTCGTTTTAAGTCACTGTATTAGTGCTGTATTGTTACGCAGCAATACCTAATTAATGCACAAGTCATAACCCATTTTGGACTCAAATAGCAGTCATTCTTGCAAAAAAGTTTTGCTTGGCCACTTATTATATTCTTCCTCCTTTTAAGGATAACAGAAACATAGTTGGAAGCTTCCTTAGCTTTATCCAATTTAAAACTTTATACTAGAAAACTTTATAAACTTTATCCAATTTAAAACTTTAATGCAGAATATAATTTTCCATGTGTGAATCTTGAAATACAAATTGGATTAAACATTTATCAAAATATTAAAATATTTTTATTTTGGTACTTAGAAATCAGAGCACACACCACTGAAATAGTTTTTTGGTTTGTCTTTATTGCTTTTTGTTTTTGGTATGTGTGCTTCACTATTTTTAAAATAAGTGTTTTATTTTCAAACAGTTTTAGATTTATAGATAATTAAGATACTACAGAGAGTTCTAGAATACCACACATTTAGATTTCCCTCGTGTCAACATTTAACGTTAGTGTAGTACACTCATCATGCTTAATGAAGCAATACGGATATATTACTGTTAACTACACGGCATAATTTATTCAAATTTTTCTAGTTTTTAACCTAATATCCTGTTTCTATTCCAGGATCCCACAAAACATTCAGTCATCATGTCTCCTTAGGCATTTGTTGATTGTGACAGTCTTTCAGATGTCACTTGTTTCTGATGACCTTAACAGTTTGGAGGACTAGGGGTCATTTTGCAGGATGTCCCTCTAATGGAATTTGTCCTGTGTTTATCTTATGATTAGACTTAGGTAATATATTTTGGGAGGAAGATTATGCAGGCAAAGTGCCTTCTCATGGCATCACATCAAGGCACCTACTACCTCTAAGGCTTAATCACTCAGCCTGAGGTGTTATTTGTCAGATTCCTCCATCATAAAGTTACTCTTTTTCTTTCTTTCATTACTGTGCTCTTCAGAAGAAAGGCACTATGAGTGACTCCCCCAGCTCCCCAGAGTTATGCTTACCTCCTGAAAGGAAGAGTATCTACATGCATTATTGACATATTATTTGGAATTCTTTCACATGGGAGATTTACCCATTTCCCTCACTTATTTATTCGATCATTTATTTACTTTTTCTTTTCTTCTCTCTCTCTCTCTCTCTCTTTTTTTGAGAAAGAATCTCACTTTGTCCCCCTAGTAGACTGCCATGGTGGCATAGCTCACAGCAACCTCAAACTCTTAGGCTCGAAAGATCCTCTTGCCTCAGCCTCCCAAGTAGCCAGGACTGCAGGTGCCTGCTACAACACCTGGCCAATTTTTAGAAACAGGGTCTCACTCTTGCTCAGGCTGCTCTTGAACTCATGAGTGCTAGGATTACAGGCGTGAATCACTATGCCTGGCCTTCAATCATTTATTTACATTGGTAGAGATATATATTTTGACCTTAAGATTATATCCCAATACTTCCTTGATTCTTTCCCTCCCTTTCTCCCCACTCTTTGTTTTCCCTCCCTCCCTCCTTTCCTTCCTTCCTTTCTTTCTTCTTTCTCTCTCTCTCTTTCCCTCCCTCCCTCCCTTCCTTCCTTCTTTTTCTTCCTTCTTTCCATTCTTTTTTCTTTTATTACTCAAATTTCCCATCTTTGACCACTGGGAGCATTTCAGTTGGCTCTTGCGTCCCCTTGACACGCACTCATAACTATTGATTTCTTTTGTATCTAAAAGCACGTACTTGCTTTCTGGCATTGTAAAATGCTCCAGACTCATAAATTTCTTGCCCTAGACCTAAATAGCCAATTTCTCCAATGATCCCTGGTTCTCTTGATTAGAAAATAGCATTAGAAAACAAGATCTGGGACATAGGTATGCTTATTGTTACTGAGATTCAATTGTTTCTAGACCACCTATTTTCCAACATTTCAATATGGGATCTTGGGATGTCACTATATTCTCAATTCATTTTCATTTATTTGACATACCTTTTTACAGTATTTATTGTTTAAGTATAATAATTTTGTAAATGTTAACTTACTTAATCCTTTTAATAATCTCACAAAAACAAAAAGATAGTCTTCGTATTTTTTGTGTGTGACATAGTCTCACTATGCTGCCCTCAGTACAGTGCCGTGGCATCACAGCTCACAGCAACCTCCAACTCTTGGGCTTAAGTGATTCTCTTGCCTCAGCCTCTCAAGTAGCTGGGACTATTAGGTGACCGCCACAATGCCCTGCTATTTTCTTGTTGCAGTTATCATTTTTTAGCTGGCCCAGCCTGCGCTCAAACCTGCTAGCCTCCATGCATGTGGCTGGCACTATAACCAGTGCCGTAACAACTGTGCTACAGGCACTGGGCCCAGTATTTGTGTTATTTTATAAATGAAAAAACCAAGGCACAGAGGGATTCAGACATGTACCCATAGTCATCCAGATAATAAGTGGCAGAGCCAGGAATTGAACCTCAGTGTGTGTGGATCCTGACTTGGAGCACTAACCACATTGCTCAACACTGCCTCATGGTGGTGGCGAAGCCCTCACAGAACTGCGAAAGGGGCAAAGTATTTAATTCATTCACTCTCTAACAAATATCTCTATGTGCCTATGAGGTGCCAGACTTTCTGCTAGATGCTAATTGGTGCTTAATGCCCTTTGAGATATTCCTTGGACTATGACCCAATTTAATGTGAAGTTGGAGGCTGCTGTGATGTGCCCATAAAAGGACTCTGGCAACTGCCTGGGAGGAAAATGTCACATCAAAACCATTCCATTCAGTGGCTGCAAATATACTTTACTAAGCTACAGGTAATATTTGGGGGTGACAGGCAGTGCTGTATTTATCTCATTTGTATACACATATCATTTCACATACATTTTAAAGAAGGGGTTTAATATCTTTTCTAATGGACTTTCCATTCCTTATGCTATTATTCACTGATAAATACCAGTGAATAAAACCAAGATTTCCATTTATACCTGAATAGGAAAAAAAAATTAAATGTACACTTACTTTATGACTGTCCCTAGTGGATGGTTCCAAGAAACCAAAGTCAAAATGTTCTGAAAGAAACAAGCAAAATACCAACACTGAACACAAATATCCTAAAGGGGCTCGGTGCCTATGGCTCAGCGGGCTAAGGCGCCAGCCACGTACACCTGAGCTGGTGGGTTCGAATCCAACCCGGGCCCACCCTGCAACCAAAAAATGATCGGGCGTTGTGGCGGTCACCTGTGGTCCCAGCTACTTGGGAGGCAGAGGCAGGAGACTCACTTGAGCCTGGGAATTGGAGGTTGCTGTGAGCTGTGATGCCACAGCACTCTATCCAGGGTGACAGCTTGAGACTCTGTCTCAAAAAAAAAACAACAAATATCCTAAAGGACTCTTTGTCCTGAAGTCATTTACTGCCCACCCATTCTAGTGGTGAGACTTCCATGACTTGGGTGCCTTCTTTGTCAATAGTGTTTTCTGGAAAAGCGAGTGCAGGTTGGGATGGGTGTGGGGCTCAGTCAAGTGCACTCACCTAGAGAAAGAAGGTGGAGGTGAACACAACAGGGAGACAGCCACTGACTTCTAATTAATGTTTATAAACTCCTTGGAAGAGGACATGGGGTTCTAGTGAAGGGACACATAAGAATGTGGACCTTCATTTTCAGTTCAGCATAAGCATCAAATGAGCTACCTTAGATTTAAGAACAATAAGAAATAACAATAAAATAGGTCAATAAATGAGACTAATATATCGGTTAGATTCACAGGACAGGAGGGTGTCAGAAGAAAGGGATGATTAAAGGCATTAGCCTGTGCAAAGACTGACTTAGCATGTCAGGGTGTGATCTACTGGGTCCCATTACTAATGGACATGGGGAGGTTGTGATCTTTCAGACTTTGTACCTGACATTTATAACCTCCCTTTGAGAACATTTTAGAACTTCTTCTTTAGAACCCATCTAGACCATTCTAATTTGTGTATCTAATGTAGCTGCAAAACCATCAAGAGAGCCAAAGCCTTCCTAAGAGATCTGTTTTTCAAAAAAATTCCAACTCATATTATTATATTCTTGAATATCAGAGTATCACTTTCATTAGGAATAAAATACCAAGAAATATACAATTGTTTGGATCTCTAAATCTCTTTCCTTTTTTATTAAAAAATCAATTGTAATCATTCAAGAAGAAAAGGCATCCCAACTGATACATTAGAAAAAAGTGTAACTACCAATTTCTATGTTTTTCATGATGTACTAGTCATTGAAAAATGCATTTCGGTCAATGCACCAAGGACTCATATTCCCCTAAGCTTTTAACAAGAATCGAATACGGTTAAAGCAGAACCAGGAGCCTTACCAAAGAGTTAGTAAATGTATCCCTTTGAACAAAGAATAAAGACAATATAATTCAGCAGTAAGAACCTCAGGCAAGTTACTGAACCACAGAATGTTTCACAAATGATAGCTATTACTTTATTCTTAGTTTCAGCAATTTAAGAATTTCGATCTAAGACAAATTCTTACTATTTTTCTTACTCATAATAGCCTGTACATTCTTACAATATAGATATAATGGAAGAGGTTTTGGCTTAATAAAATATAACCTTGCCAAGCACAATTTTTTTTTACTGAAAAAAAATCTGTGAAATTATTTTTATATATTTTCCTTCATCTCAAAGTTACATTGTTGACATCCAAACATATCACAACTTGAAAAGTGACGTTCTAAGATTTTTTTATTGCTAAGATATGGAAAGAAATAAGTCACTATATTTTGCTTTTTTTTTTTTTTTTTTGAGACAGTCTCATTTTGTTGCTCCAGGCTAGGTGTCAGCCTAGCTCACAGCAGCGTCATACTCCTGGGTTTGAGCAATTCTCCTGTGTCAGCCTCCCAAGTAGCTGGGGGTAAAGTTACGCTCCACAAAGCCCAACGAATTTTTCTATTTTTAGTAGAGACAGGGTCTTGCTCTTCCTCAGGCTGGTCTTGAACTCCTGAGCTTAAGTGATCCTCTCACCTCAGCTTCCCAGTGTGCTAGGAGTATGCTTGTGAGTCATCACACTCAGCCAATAGTGTTTCCCATTTTAAAATAATATAGTTAACTCCATTTCAGACTTTTCGGGTTTTATTGAAAACAAGGGGTGCTTGGTTAAAATGACAGGGTGAATAAATGAGCAGTTATGAGAGCTGACCTGTGAGGGGACCATGGTAGCTTTCTCTAGCAACAGCCTGGACAGCCCATTAAAGATCAAGCTACTTGGTGGCACCGAGACCACGGTGAGACCAGGAGATGAGATCCTTCTGGCCTCTAACTATGGGACCAGGTTCATTGATCTGCTCACAAATGCATATTGAAACACATCCTCTCTTACCTATTTTTTTTCCTCAGAGGTGAGAAAATGATGAAATGGGGTAAGAGGAACATGGATAGGTAGAAACACAAGAAAAAATAATCAACATTGTTTATATTCCATTCTTTACACAGTAGTCCTCTTATTAAAATATATACATAAAGAGAAATTCTGAGGACTACTACTATGGTCTGAATATTTGTATCTTTCTGAAATTAATGTTGAATCTCTCCAGTTGGACACAGTAGTTCCCTCTTACTCACAGCATATACATTCCAAGACCCCCGATGGGTGCCTGAAAACTTGAACAGTATCAAACCCTATATACTATGTTTTGTTTTATATACCTATGATAAAGTTTAATTTACAAATTAGGCACAGTAAGAGATGAATAACAACATACAATATAATAATAAAATAGAATAATTATAACCATGTGTTATAATAAAAGTTGTATGAATGTGGTCTCTCTGTCTCCCTCTGTCTTCTCTCTCTTTCCCCCTCTTTGAAAATATTTTATTGTACTGTACCTCAGAGAACCACAAAACCACAGACAAGAAGGGACTACTGTCATACTAAGAGGTGGGTCTTAGGGAGCTGATTAGGTCACGAGGGCGGCTCCCTCATAAGTAGGATTAAGAACCTTATTAAAAAGGCTTCACATAGCATTTGGCCCTTCTTGCCCTTTCTCTGTGTGAGGACACAGCGTTCTAGGCATCGCCTTGGAAACAGAAAGCAGCCCTCACCAGACACTAAATTTGCCGAGGGCCTTGACCTTGGACTTCTAGCTTCCAGAACTGTGAGCAATAAATTTCTGTTCTTCATAAATTTTCCAGTTTTGAGTATTTTATTATAGCAGCATGAACAGACTAAGACGACTACATATCTATCTTGCTAATTTAAATTGTCACTTCAGGGAGACAAAGGGATAAGGCAGAAAAAGTGGAAGTCTGGGGGTAAGCCCTAACTCGACCACTTGTTAGCAGAGAGGGGACTTTGGCGCAGTCACTCACCATCACTAGCTCTCTACACACAGAAAAGGGATGTGCAATCACTGTAAAATCCCCTCCAGTTTTGACATCTACTTGAAGGCAGTCAACTTTTCTTCGAAGATCACTATCTTAATAAATAAATGCCACTGGCCAAATTTCCTTTTTCAGTAACCTGGAATGAATCCTTTTGTGAGAGTGATAATGCTGAAAATATTTTATATATTCTGCTTTGCCTATACACATATAAATTTCAAGGTTAACTCACTCTTAAAGATCTGAAAGTCTGCCATTTGGATAAAAAGTGGCTTTGAAAAGTTTTAAATCTTATATGCAAACACCATGTAGTCACCAAGACCATTTAAACATGATTTCTAACAAAGCCCATACCATCCAAGTACTCGACCTGTGAATGAAATGCTTTCTGGTCTGTCAACATTAGTATCTAATTTTTCACCCCAAACATGCTATTTTCATTGAACAGTACAGTATATTCTGACAAATGTTTCTAAATAGAATCAATAGCTTTTTAAATTCAGTTTTAATTTGATTTCCACAAGTTTGGCAATTTGTACTTCAAACTCCAACCCTAACTTTCCCCAGGATGTGGAAAAGGCTTAATATTCATTCATCTGGAAAAAAATGTACCATGCTCCAAAACACAACTAAAGTGGAAACAGATGATAAGCATCCTCTCGGGCATTTATCATAAGCTAAATATACTCACAACACAGCTGACCATGTATAAACACAGCTACCATCAGAAGCAGAGAACAGTGTCAACGGCAGCCCATTCATGGGTCTGTAGTGAAAAACCATGAATCCTGCTATGGAGGAGGCCACATCCGAACTTTGTGGCATCCACACTGCTCCATTTTACACAAATGCCTAATAAAAATATTTCAAAGCATTCCATTGTCTTGTTTTCTTTTAGACCAAGTCCTTAAAAGAAGATTCGCTGAGTTCTCTCCTTTTTTGTAAACATGGACATTAAATACGGAAGGGCAGATTTAATAGGATTTTAGCTCCCCTTAAAGGATCATTGCTGTTGCCACAATACCCATGGCACCCTAAGGCCAGGTGCTCTCCTGAGGTTCCTGCACATGCTGTGTGTGATTCATTCTGATGTCATGATCCTATGACTTAAGTTGTGAGGGATAAATATTTTTCTCATCTATGTCTTAGCATTGGTCTTAAATTCAGAAAGCATGTATAACAATTAAAAAAATAAAAAACACCAAGAAATGAATGTGATTTCTGAGAAGAGAGACTGGCTACTGGAGGCGTAAGCAAATGTCTTATTTAGCCAGTCAGTCAGTCAAAAGCACTGTATATAGAGAGTCCCTGTGAGAGCAAAGCCCAGGCCACCTGCGCGTCCCAGTTGGGAGGAGGGCTGGCAGGCTCACAGGAGAAAACACAACCATCGGAGCCATGCTCTGAGGGGTGCTCTTATCCATTCACTCAACATACATTTACTCAGCACCCACCTTCAGGCAGGGCCAGAGCACTTAAAGCTGCTCAATCCAGAGGGGATGAAGCCAGCTGGTCATTATTGCCAGTCACCCAACGTGATCAGTTGAAGGACAGATGCCTAGAAACAAGAATAACCAATCTGAGCACACCCTGCCCTGCGCGCCACACCCCTCCCCGCATGCCACACCCCTCCCTATCTTCTGCTTCTCTCATTAGCACCTTTTGGGATGTCCTTGACCTTGAGGGCACAGAATTTGTTTGGTTCACTGACTTAAACCAGCCCCCAGGACAGAACCTGATACCCAGCAGGTGTTCAATAAATATTTGTTGACTAAATGAATATCCAAATGAATCAACATCACAGAAGTCATTCAAAAGAAGGAAAGATTATCTGGAAAGATAGAAGGAAATGATGTTGGGTTATGGTTGAAGGTCATTAAATCTGGACAAGGGAGAAGCTGTAAACTCAAGTAAGAGAAGTTTGCTGGGTAGATAGATGCTCAGGACCACCACCAATGGACCTGGGGAGTCTAGGTGGTTGTGTCTACCCAGCATCCTGTCCTCATGGAACTGTCCTTCCCAGCTCCACGTGGCTTTGGTGAGGCAACCAATCCCACACTTCAGATCCTCTGAGCACAGGGAAGGGCCCAAATCCAACACAGGTGTCTGATTCTCGTTCTGGGGCAGTTAAATCTAATGCCAACAAGAGCACCCACAGCAGAGCCAGCGGGGGTGGCAGCACCTCGGAAGGAGGCACGTGCCTTCCTGCTTCTGAGACCCCCAACTGCTATGGCCCTCAGTTGGTCAGCTCTCCCCTCAGTTCTTTAAGCTAGTGATAAATTTTATTTATCAATAAATTTTTATTTATCCAATAAAATTTATTTTTCTGGCTCCAGTAGACTCAGTTTATTTCTGTTGATTACATTCTAAGCTTTCTATGGCCACAGAAGCTGATTAAAAGATAAATACGGCATACGGCTTGGAAGGACTCATTGTAATGAATTTTTTTTTTTTTTTTTGAGGCAGCCTCAAGCTGTCACCCTGGGTAGAGTGCTGTGGCATCACAGCTCACAGCAACCTCCAGTTCCTGGGCTCAAGCAAGTCTCTTGCCTCCACTTCCCAAGTAGCTGGGACTATAGGCGCCAGCCACAACGCCCGGCCATCTTTTTGGTTGCAGCCGTAGTTGTTTGGCGGGCCCAGGCTGGATTTGAACCCACTAGCTCAGGTGTACGTGGCTGGCGCCTTAGCCCATTGAGCCACAGGCGCTGAGCCTCATTGTAATGAATTTTTAGTGAACTCTAACCATTTGCAGGTACCAACCTAAACAACCATCTCTATCAGGGACTACTTCCATGTTAAACATGAGGGACTTCAAACTTAAAGCAGTTAAATAAAATGTCCAAGTTGACACCCTACCGTGGCAGAGCTGGCATTTGACACCAAAGATCACAGTCGAAATGACTTCTCCACACCAGCTCTCCCTATGTGGGTTCACTGATAACCCTGGGAAACACAAATTTTACTGCATGATAAACAACCGGAAAAGCCACTGGTGTCATGGCTAGGTGAGGTAGGGTCTGGTTAGGGATAAGTGGGTGGGGTCTCCCAAGGGAATGGGTGAAGTTCAGGGTAAGCAGCACTTGTATCCACTTTCCAGAAATGCCCTTCCTGCATTCTGAATTGTACGAAGGGTTATTACTTTTTGTTCTTACACCATGCAAAGAAATTAGAAGTCAGTTTCCTATTGAGAAGAGCTAAAATGAGTGCCTGGAACAGGTGGCTCCGAAGCCTCTCTTCACTTAGCAGACACTGGCCCTGCCCACCCCTGTGGCTTCCTCTTTCCTTCTGCTATTGCTGATTTGTGCTCACTGTCCACCACAGTCCAGATCCAGGAAGTCTGTTCACGGTCCAGCACATCCTCACTCTGCCGTCCTCTGTAACCGCCCTCACTACCTTCCCCCGCTTTGTTTTACCTTTTCACAGTTTTACAATTTATTCTTTAGCAGTCATTCAGAACACATATAAGGGCCTGGGTGCCAGACCCTGTGCTAGGAACCAGAAGCGTTCACCAATGAGGTACAAAAATTCTCTGCCCCATGAGGGAAGGGAAGGAAGAAATACGAGTGAACTCATACTTCCGACTAAGAAGTGTTTGTCAACAGTGTGCCTAAAGCAGAGCAGCTGGACCCCAGATGGAGCATAACAGGCAAGAACATGTATAAGATGAAGGTCTCTAAGGAAGTCTCTTTTTGGTTGAGAAGTAAAAGATGAGAAGAAGCCAGCCTTGCCAAGAGTTAGGGGACGGGCAATCCATACAGAGGGGACAACTTGTGTAAAGGCCCAGCAATGAGAAAGGGTGTGGTGCGTCCCCAAATCTGAGCAATGGGTACAGGAGAAAGTGGCGTGAAAAGAAAATAGCAGGGCCAGGCCCGGTGGCTCACACCTTTAATCCTAGCACTCTGGGAGGCTGAAGAGGGTGGATTCCTTGAGCTCAGAAGTTTGAGACCAGCCTGAGCTAGAGCAAGACCCCGTCTCTAAAAATAGCCAGGCACTGTGGTGGGCACCTGTAGTCCCACCTACTTGAGAGGCTGAGGCAAGAGGATCAGTTGAGCCCAAAAGTTTGAAGTTGTTATAAGATATAACATTGCAGCATTCGACCAAGGGCAACAAAGTGAGACTCTGTCTAAAAAAAAAAAAAGAGAGAGAAAGAAAGAAAATAGCATGAGTGTCCCTGAGGTGGGCAGGGCAGGGCCCAGGCAGAGTTTGGATTTTTTTACTTTATTGGATTTTATTACAAATTAATATGAGGATACAGATGTTTAGGTTACATCGTTTTCAATTCTAAGGTAAAGTTCAAGTTGTAGTTGAGCCCTTCACCCAGGGGCAGCATGCTGAACACCCTCGCACTTTGCATCTTAGGTGAGACCACACCACTTGCCCTCCCTCCCTCCTCCAGCCAACTGCCCTCAGAGTTTGGACTTTATTCTACAACTTATTCTCTTAAAATGCTCCTAGAAAAAAAAAAAACTTGTTGAAGGAAACAAACCTAAAAATAACAGGAAAGAAAATATTTTAACAAATATTTTTATGTCTATTTAATGCCCAGACAGCTGATGAAGTGCTAACCTTTTCTTGCAACAGTGGAAATCTGTCACGGCTGCAATTTGAATGACAAGCCAGGAACTGACGAGAAAATAATTTTGCAAAAAGCTTCACACAGTAATTTCTCTGTACTCCTTAGTAGAAATTAATTAATAGATGGGCAATCTCTTACGGATCCTATAAGGTACAGATCATGACCCTCATTTTATAGATGAAGAAATGATACTCAGAGGGGTCCACAGTTAATCAGGTAGGACTGGGATGTACAGCCAGGCTTATCTGACCCCAAAACTGAGTCTTCATGTGTATGCCACACTTCCCCCTAATTCCAGGAATTTAATAAAATACATCTTATTTGATCAAAATTACTGAAGAATAATATGTACTCTAAGAGTGAGCCTCCTGGACTACAGGGATTCCATTAAAATTAAAGCTTGAAAATTTATTCCTCTGAGAATTTTTCAAATGTTTGCCTTTGTATTCCAAACCCCCACCTCAGCCATCACCAGCATCAGGGATTTCACAGTGCTGCCCACGGTACTCGGAAGCGTGGGCACCTGCTTCCTTCTAAACCAGCAGTTCTCAACCTACGGGTCGCCACCCCTAGGAACAGTATTAAATGGTCGCGGCATTGGGAAGGTCGAGAACCACTGTTCTAAACCAAATGAACTCAGGCTGAGAACACTTCTTTATTTTCAGTTTTCTGTGTTTTATTCTCTTACTTTCTCTTCATTCACTTTCAGGAGTTTCTTTGGTTTTTTGTTCTTTCCCTGTCTCTTTGTGTACTTTTGAGACTTTAATTCTTCCAAGTGGGGTTGCCTCTAGCCACTCTTCCCTAAACATTAACATGCTACCTCTTTCTTACTTGGGATTAAGAAACACAATGATTTAGCATTTTTATAAGAGTAAAAAGATGCTGAGCAAAGGCAATTAAATGCAAAGTCACCGCCTGTGAAAAATCCTATGTACTGGGAAGACCAACCTGAAAGTGTAGGGTGTCCTCAGAGGAGGGGAGGGGTGAGCCAGAACCAGGGATAGAGGCCAGGTGAGGTAGGGGACAGTCATTATCCAGACGACCTTCCAAGGGGGACATCCAGAACTCAGGACACAATCTTTTGTGGGTATTCCCATTTTATGTGGTCACTGGGGTTGTCAAGCCATTCTATAAAATCTTACTTGACTCTTTATATACATGAAATGTTTTTAAATGTTTTGATTTTAAGAGCAAGTAAACAGGAGCAAGAAATCAGAAACTCTAGTGAATACTGCAAAGCCCCAACCCCTAAAGAAGAGGGGAAGACTGAGAAGGAGGAAGAGAAGGAAAGGGAGAAAGAAAAAAAGTAGGAAGAACGAGAAGTCAGGAAGGAAGGGAGGAGGAGAAGGGAGGTGGGAAGGAGGCCCCGAGAGGAGTTTCTCTGGGATGAGAAAATAGATCCAGGTTTGTGGACTCTAAACTTATATCATTAGAGGCTTCCTTTAAGAAAATGTAAATTATATTTTATATATATTTACAAATATAATTACAGAATTAGATACAAATATGAATATTTTCAGAATGAGAAAAGTAATTACAAAAATTACAAATTTGAGAAACTGAAAATAGCTTAGCATCACAAAAATCCAGAAAAATAACATACTCATCTTAATTAACTACTAGAAATACGTATACACAAAAGTGACCATAAGTCACATGAATATATCTCATTAAATCCACACAGAATGCATCTCCAACTCGGTGCCCTTTCATCCAATTCCCCAGAAGCTCGGGCTCCTCCTTTGCCACCCCCGTGCAGGTAAATGTGACAGAGGGTCAGCCACAGCGGAAAGAGACAGTGTTCTTCACCAATTGTAGGCCAAATCTCCTTGAGAAATCTTACAAGAACAGGCGTCCGTGTGAGCACAGTGCCAGGGCACCTTAAGCTTCCGAACTCACAGTGCCCAGTGCCCTTCTCTGTGGTCAGAGGGTCCTCTACCTCCCTCATCATCCTGAACAGGAAGTGGAGGAGTGCCCCTGCTCATGGTTTAATAAGCTAGGAGAACTCACATACCTTGATTCAGAGCCATCAAAACATGCCACCTCCCACAGCAGACTCAATGGGAGCTGTGTAGCAGCAGGAGTTAGCAGCATTCATCCCACTGGAGTCTTATGGGGTCTTGGCTCTAAAATCCCTCCCAGAGACAGAGACCCCGATAGCAGGATCTGAACCAATCCTTCACCAGCACCAAGTGCGGGAGAGCACGGGAGTGGGAGTGAGTGTGTCCCTCTGCAGCCAGGACATCGAGTGCCTGGGCCATCACTTTGACCTATTCTATTCTGGGGAGGTGGTGACATTGCTGGTCTGTGAGTGATTATTTGTTTCTATGGTGAAGCAATCAATGTACAGCTCCTTTTGGGGGGCTTTCATTAGTGATTCTGCTTTCTGAACTAGACTCCCCTTATCAGTGTCATATAAGGAAGAGGAGAAAGCTGTTATGTCACCAGCAGCGCTGTCCCTGGCATCACTGAGCCCGAGGCCAGCCTGAAGCATTCCCCTGCCTGGCTCTGTGAGCCTTGGGGTCAGCAAGTCTATGGCAGATGAAATACTAACTACCTGATTCCAAGAAGTAATGAGCGAGTGAACGTCTACCCCAAACTGCAAAGGTCATTTGCTGCCAAATGTGATCTGGACTTCATGAACAAACCGGGCTGACGACTAGAGCAGTTTACTTACCCTTGACCTGAGGAGGAGACCAAGGCTCCTCCAACAGACAGGGCCCGGCCTTTGCTTACAAGACTAGCAGGGTCACGCCAGCAGCTGTAAAACAACCCTGAATGGGGGAATACGCATCTGAAGAAGGAAATCCTGCCCAGACATGCCACGGAAGCACAGTGGGGGATTGGGAAGAGATGAGGACAGAGACCCCAGGGAAACGTGTGTGGGACTCCACTTCCCGGCCCTGAAATAGCTGCAGACGTTATTTGGAAAGAACATGAACCTGTGGGATGTATTTCCTAAAACAGGGGCCTCAGTAATAATCAGTCACCTTCCCTTTTTCCCCTTTTCTTTTCCTTTTTTTTCTCTCTCTCTCTTTTTGCTTTGTTTTGTTTTGGCCCTTTTCTGTTCTTTTCATTTCCTTTTAACCCAACTACTCCCCTTTATAGGTATAGGCCTGTCTCCGCCGCCACACAGAGCACTGACACACGTTATCTCTTTCTAACTTCGACTATCAGTCATAAAAAGGACATACTGTTGTTCTCATTTCACATGGGGAGGACAGAGGCTCTGCCAAAGGGCAGCAGTACTCACAGGCTGTGACCACACGTCACACTCCCAGCCCAGGCCTGTTCCATGAGGAACATGTGGCATCTTTCCCTGGACAAAGAGATGGCATCATATCATGGGGCCCTTCTTGCCACCCTGCCTGTGGTTTGAGAGGGGATTTTTCTGTGCTTCTGGCTTTGGGTCCCCTATACTACATCCTGACTGCCAAATTGCATTCCCAGCAATTTGAGGGCAGATGGAGTGAGGGCGGACTCCTCTGGGCCTGACGGTGCCTTCCAGTTGTGCCCCTAGGTGGGCGTCTTCTGACTGCTTGCAGGTCTTTTCCCCTATGGCAGGGACCCACCAGCTACAGTGCAGCCAGGAAGCAGAGGAGAGAACTCCACAAATAGTTCCCAGCCAACAGGGAGTGGGAGCTTATAGAAAAATGTCCCCCTCCCAACAGCCAGACACAACTCTGGAAGACATTGTCTGGCCCTAAAAGAATCACATCCGCATTTGCCCACCCAGATTCATAATTAAAAAGTGGCTTCTGGGAAAACAAAAGCAAGCCATCTCCAAATCCCCCTTCCCACCCCACATGCTCAGTTCAGCAGCTCTTCTGCCTCCGTGTGTGTGTGTGTGTGTGTGTGTGTATTTTACAAGGGCAAGTCAAGCTTTGCAAATAAAGGACTTTCATCTTTCTCCCCTTTTTTGTTCCTTAGTCAGTTATCTCCCTTACCCACAGCCTTCATTAAAATAAATAAATAAATAAAAAAGATGCAGAAGAAAGCAAGCAATCTCTAAAAGTCTAAACATTCTTTCTTTTCTTTGTTCAGAGTCCTGGAGCCTGATTGCCTCATATCCCTGTTAAAGAGAGCGCTCTGAGCTACTGAGCACTCCAGGCCCCCTGCTTTATGATAATCTAATGAACTAATTAGAGAATATCAATTTGCTGTCAGGTATTTAGATATATAGGTAGTTCATAAAAATGACTCTAGAGTTTATTACCTTTATACAAAATTGAGAACTTTTCCCCTTCACATTATTGGTTTTCTGTTACCTAGATCAGCATCAGAGCAATAGTTTTTCTTCCTTAATGCACATTTATATACATATGTCTTGACCCTCATACTGGCTAAAAAGCAAAGATTCTGGCTCTTATTTCACTAACAGTAGTTTGCTCGTGTTTCCACGCTGATCAGGCCCCTCCCAATATCCATGCCCTAGTCCCCAGAATCTATTAAGTCGTACCTTGTATGGCAGATGTGATTGAGACTCTTGAGATGAAGAGATCATCTGAGCAATCAGATAGTGTAACCACAATGTCCCTTTTAGAAAAGGGACATAGGAAAGATTGGAGTCAAGGAGAAAGTAATGAGAAGGCAGAAGCAGGAATACGAGTGATGCAGCCAGGAGCCAAGGAATGCTGCAGCTGCTGGACACTGGCACAGGCCAGCAGATGGCGTGTGCCCCCAGAGCCTCCAGAAGCGCCAACACTTCAACCCAGTAAAACTGCTGTCAGACTTCTGACCTCAGAACTGAATAAGATAAATCTATGTTGCCTTAAACCTCCAAGTTTGTGGTGACCTGTTATAGTAGCTCTAGGGAACTGATATAGCTGCCTTCTGAGTCTGCACCTTCTTTTCCAAGCTGTCCTGCCCGACCCCTGCCCCCAAACCCCCAACTTACATATCACACTCAAATGAGGAACTCAGAAGCAGCTCCCTCCTCACTGTCCCCAAATGATGTGGCCTGGGTGTCAGAGGCCTCAGGGAAGCAGAAACTCTCTAGCAGGAAGAGAAGTGCTTGGAAGTAGGTGGTAGGTGGTCCCAGAACAATCAGGAGTTTGGGACGGCAGTGGGGGCTCAGAAAAGGCCTATGAGTGATGGCTGAAGGCAACACACAGAGACCACACAAATACACAATAGTGACCCGGTCAGAACGAGGAAGATACCACAGAAGTTTAACAAGAGAAAGTGTTATCTAGATCATCATTTCTAAAACGTTTTATTGCGCTGATGTACACTCTCAGCTAGATGATAAAGAGGATTCCATCTCATTCAGAGAAAGCTGAATAGTCATAGTTTCTGCCCTTAAGAAACTAGCAGGTAATTTCATCATAACATGATGTGCAGTGTGTGGTAATGGTGCCAGTGAACTCATGGGGCACAGTGGAGGACACAATGGTCCCATCTCAGGACTGAAGAAAACCTTCCTGGAGAAAGGAATAGTTAAATGGGTTTTGGAGCATGAGTAGGGAGGGAGAGAAAGGAGAGAATCCGTATGGAAACAGCATCAAGGCAGAGGGGTTAGTTAAATGAATCTGGGTGTAACAGGGTCCAAGTTCCCACTACCTAGAGCTTGGCAGAGCAGCTGATAAGTTGAGAGACAGGTGTTGGAGCAAGGAAGAGACTTTTACTCAGAAAGCCAGCAAACTGAGAAAATGGCAGAGTGCTGTCCTCAAAAACCATCTTGAATTAATATGAATTTTATGCTGCTTTTTATCTTAAGGGAAGGAGAAAAGGGAGGTGTTGGGTTACAAGAAGTAACCAAGGACCAACTGCAGACATCTGGGTGTCAGTGGGGGTCTGAGGATGTTGTAAAACTTCTTTGCTTTTGGTCAGTTACCTTTGGAGGATGAAGGTCAGGTTAGGATGTTCTTATAAAGCTTTAACATAGCGCCAGTACTCGTCTCTATGCTTTTATTTCCTCCCTGGGAGTTAGCTTTGGGTAAGAGGCAGTTGTCGCCTTCCTTCTAACCTACATGCAGAGTTAGGTAGAGGCTCTCAACCTAACAGATATTACCACAGGGGCTCAGAAACAAAATGGAGCCAGCTATGTGAAGCCTCCCTTTCATGGTCACATAAGTAGACAAGCTCCCCCAAGAAGCTTATGCAGAATAAGAACAGTTGTAAGAACAGAGCCTGGGAGGAGAACAAGAGTTAAAGAGGAGGCAGAGGAAAAGATGCCCAGCAAGAAAAAAGAGGAGAAGAAGAAACTCTAGGCAAAATGGCAACGTAGGATCCAAGAGGTGAGGTCTTTAGACGGAGGGACGCCAGAATGGCACGAGTGAATTTTCTTAGAGTAGTTTTATTAGATTTTGACACAAAAACCAGATTGCAAAGAACGTAGAAGTAAATGGAAGTGTAGAAGAGGGGGAAGTGTGTGGAAGCTGCACTTTCAAGTACCTTGGTTGAAAAGGAAATGAGAACCGTGCCTACTCGTCAGGTTTTTAAACTCTAAGAACAAAAATAGGCTTTACAAGCTGCCACTAAGAAGATGAGATAAGATTTAAATACACAAAGAGAAGATAAGAATCAACTTGGACCATCCTCCTCCGACTTGGACAAAACTGAAATAAGTGAAAATATCACCACAAGAACAGTGGGGCAAGCTGGCTGGGAAGAAGAAAAACATTTTAAAAGTAAGAGACTATCTATAAAAAACTTGTCAAAGAACTCTCAAAGTAAAGATCACAGGAAGAATTAAAGACATCGGAAAGCAGATGAACTAGAGAAATAAGTGGGAACAGTCAGAGAAATGTACAACAAAGGAGGGGATTCTACCTCAAAAATGCAGAATTAATAACTAGACAAAATGTTGTGAAAATGACAAGGTAAAAAAAATAGAGCTAGGTAAAGAATTTCAGACAATTAGTATATAATGAGGGAATGGGAGACAGGAGGACACACTACAAAAACCCTGTTTCCACAGTCATCTCCAAAGTTAGCAAATGTCCCCAAAGCACTGACCTGAGGGGAATAAGATTTTATTGACATGATAAAAAAACTTAATAGCAGCAAACACAGAAATGAAAGCTCAGTTTAAGTAGGATGTTAAAATGTTCTTTTTAGGGAAACCAAGTGGCCATATAAGACTTGGATGGGTCTAATATAACACAAAAAAATTTAAAGTCCACAACAGAAAACAAATGATTAAAAGGGTAAAGGAAAACAAAGAACTAGAAGGGAACGGTAACTGGTGCCAATGCCCTTGAGAACTGACCATTGGAGTTAGCAATATGGAAGTCACTGGGGACCTTGACAAAGTCTTTGGTGGAGCAGGGGGGAGGAAATTCTGAGTGGAGTGGGTTCCAGAGACAGTGAGTCTGGACAATTCTAAACGGGAATAGAAAAAGTGGGCTAAAGCTTATAGAATACCAGCCTAGTGTGATGGCTCACACCTATAATTCCAGCTCATTGGGAGGATCGCTAGAGATCAGGAATTTGAGACCAGCTTGGGCAACATAATGAGACTCTGTCTCTAACAAAAATAACAACAACAACAACAACAAATAATCAGATTCAAAAGACTTTTTTAAAAGCTAGAAGATATTATATTATTTGTAAGATGATGGGAATGATGTAGGGAAAAAGGGAAAATTGATAAAGCAAGACTGAACTGGCAGCCAGTTGCAGGAGCTGAGTCCTGAGCAAGAGAGATTACAGGATGCAAGGCACATGGGAAGTGCCGGCTTTAGTAAGGAGCAGGGATGATTCATCTCAGTTAACAGGAGGGAAGGAAGAGCACACGGGTCCAGATGCAGGTAGGCGACAAGATTTTGTAGCAGGAAACTATAGAAGTTTTTTGACTCCTTCATCTTTGCGAGGGATGCAGAGTCATCAGCTGAGAGTGAGAAGAGGGTTGGTTTGAGGTGTGGGAGAGGAGAAAGGTACAACAGAATGAGAGAGATTTCCCCAAGAATGAGAGAGCGAATTGACTAAGGAGATGTACCAGGATTCCCACGTGGCCTTTTCTACCTAATATTGGTAGTCATGAATTTGCAGTAAGACCCATCAGCGTGTTTGCATGCTTTTCTTCAGCCATGACCTGCTCTCTTAGATTCCATCAGGGTTAGGGTCTGTCAGGTGGGTAGGTGAAGGTATTGAAGGTATATGAAAGGCAGTGATTACTAGAATGGACCATGGAGTGAAGTGGGGGCATGAGCCAGAAGGTGGTACAGTCGTGGATCAGAAGTCCTACAGCACAAAATGTGGTAGTGGGGTTAATTTAGAAATATGGAAGGTAAGGATCAGAAAGTGGAATGCTAGAAACAGATTATGGATGATATGTAGTTATTGGTAAGAATAAAGTCAGGCTAGAGGTTCTTAATCTTGCCTATACATTAGAATTGCTTGGGAACCAAAAAAGAAAACAGCAAAATAAAACAATACCCAAAACTTTCCTAAAAAAATACTGACTCAAAAACAATGGTAGTGAGGACTGGGCATCAGTGTCTTTTTGCTTGTTTATCTGTTAATTTACTAGTGCCTGGGGAGATCCTAGTATGTAGCCGAGGTCAAGAACCAATGGTCTAAGGTCGTTTATGTTAAAAATCTACCATGATGTAGTGTTATAGGCTCAGATTAATGTGTGGTCAGTTAAAACCCGAGTCTCTTCCACATGACCTCCTGTAGGACCTTGTCTCTATCTGATCTACTTATCTGGGAAACTGAGTTTTTAATCTAAGTAGGCATTTTTATTTTTTCCTCCTCATTCATTCAATCTTATTGACTTGAAGTTTAGCTCATAGAGATAATTTTTAATTTTTTCTATGATATTAGCTATCTCTTCCAATTTCTTCCATCTATAGATATGATTTGCAAGCCTTCTATGTCTTCCTGTAAATGATTATGTTGTTAAATAAATCTAACCAAAAGAGAACTTGACCGAGCAGTTACACTCTAATAAAGACCTCTTTCTAGGGATCCAGGAGTATTTGGATCACACCTTTTAAACTAGCCAAGAATGCTCTCCTTTCTTACTCATTCCACAAATATGTAATGATTGCCAGCTAGAGGCTAGGTCCTGTATGAGTGTAGGAGGATACAGTTGTGATCGAGACAGGCATGGTTCCTGCCCTCATGGAGCTTACATTCTCATGAGAAGAATCAATAAACAAATGAATCAGCAAAATAATTAGACTTCTGGCTCGGCGCCTGTGGCTCAACAGGCTAAAGCGCCAGTCACCTACACCTGAGCTGAGTTCGAATCCAGCCTGGCCCTGCCAAACAACAATGACAGCTGCAACCAAAAAAATGGCCGGGCATTGTGGTGGGCGCCTGTAGTCCCAGCTACTTGGGAGGCGGAGGCAAGAGACTCGCTTGAGCCCAGGAATTGGAGGTTGCTGTGAGCTGTGATGCCACAGCACTCTATCCAGGGTGACAGCTTGAGG
>CAUYON010191710.1:0-32802 GCA_963573935.1 Arctocebus calabarensis
GACAGAGCCTCAAGCTTTCACCCTGGATAGAGTGCTATGGCCTCACAGCTCACAGCAACCTCCAATTCCTGGGCTCAAGTGAGTCTCTTGCCTCCACCTCCCAAGTAGCTGGGACTACAGGCGCCTGCCACAACGCCCGGCCATTTTTTGGTTGCAGCCATCATTGTTGTTTGGTGGGCCCGGGCTGGATTTGAACCCGCCAGCTCAGGTGTACGTGGCTGGTGCCTTAGCCCATTGAGCCACAGGCGCTGAGTCTTTTTATGGATTCTTGATTGGACCTTTTCAAAGTTACCTTTGTTATGAAGCAGCTGCTGGGAGAATGTGTGCTCATTTTAAACTTGTGCCCTTCTGACCTGAGGCTTAACCTACCTGCTGCCTGCCTTGTCGCAACCCCAGCTTTGTTCTTCTGGGCCGGTTCCCACTCCGTGAAGTTGACCTCCTTGCTTCTCTTTGTCTCACCTTAGTATCCTAAGTACCTCTCCTGAGGTAGTTCCAGATAGGCAGAGGTTGAGGAGGGAATTGGAATAAAGAGAAAACTTGAATCTGATTGGGGAAATTTATAAAACTTCTGTGTTTTGTGCTAATAGGGTTTAAATGCTTTGGAATCATAATATGACACACAGGTCTGGCAACCTTTGAGGACTGATTTTACTGGCCAACAGACCGCTGTGCCTGCTTTTCTCCCTTTCACTGTCTCTGCTTTTCCTGCTCAGTTTGCCTGAAAGAGTTCACCAATTCTTTAAAAGTCTACTCTTTCTCCTCTCTTTAAAGCCTTCCTGATCAACTTCTCACACTAGCAGCACCCAGTCTTACTGGGTCTAGCTCCTGATCTTGTGAAGACCAGGAAAAGCCATCTTTCTGTCCGTGGTTTGCTGATATCCCCAAGGGGAAGCAGGGCCACACACCTTTCTATGGCCTGCACCAGACCTTCACAGGGAGCAGAAATAATGCCTAAAGCTTATTGAGTACTTATAATGTGCCCAGCACTGTTGTCATACACTTTACATAGATTCTTTCTTTCTTTCTTTTTCTTTTTTTGAGACAGTCTCACTTGGTCACCTTTGGTAGAATGCCGTGTGTCTTAGCTCACAGCAACCTCAACTCTTGGGTTCAAACAGTTCTCTTGCCTCAGCGTGCCCACCACAATGCCCGGCTATTTTTTTTTAGAGACAGGGTCTCGCTTTTGCTCAGGCTATTTTCAAACCTGTGAGCTACGGCAGTCCACCTGCCTCAGCCTCTCAAGGTGCTAGGATTACAGGCGTGAGCCCCTGCACCCGAACATAGATCATTTCTTAAAATACTATACCCAGACCAGTAAAGTTCATGTATTATCATTGTCCTCATTTTACAGATGAGGATGTTGATGCCTAGAGAGTTTCAATAATATGCTACTATGTATATAGCTGGAATTCAAGGTTCAAACAAGGCAGCCCAGTTTGCAGCCATGGGACAGCTGGGCTATGGCAGCTTTCCTTATCTGTGATGTCTTTCCCCTTTTACATCAACCTAACCACTTACTGTCTATATTTTCAATTCACCTTGATTATGGCAACTGTGTTTTAAAGAACCAGAAAAATGTTAGAGGTGGGCTCCTTAAGCTATTGTACCCTTTGACTCTACACTCAAATGATAAGGCTCTTGACAAGAAAAAAGGCCATAAGTGCTCTTGCTTTGGAAAGATTAGTTAGTTGGTAGAGGTTGTGTTTTTGTGGTTAATTTGTGTTCCTGTTTTAGTAATACGTGAATATCCATAGGCAATAAGTGTGTCTCCTGCCAGTTCTGAAGGCTTCTTGTCAGCTTCAGCTTTAGTTGGTGCACCTGAATAACAATAGGGAAGCTATTTGACCATTTGGCACTTCACAGCCCAGTAATTAGAAATTATAGAACAATAATACAGACATGAAGCAAATCCTCCGGTTAATGGAAAAAAAATCTACAATCCTGCTTTGTGGCTGAGTGCAAAATCAAAACCTGCTGCTTATACAGCAAAGGAAATACTTCAGGATTTTGGAAGTTTTATTATATATGAAAAGCTCTAGGCTTTATATTAATTTGGGGCTGTCCTATTTTTTAAAAACTGAAAGCAATAATTGCCTGACTTTCTTAGTTTTTAAATTTACTGCAGTGGTTCTAAAATTGTGGTTCCTAGTCCAGAAGTATTAGCATTATCTGGGAGTTGGTTAGAATTGCATATTCTTGGGCCTCCACCCCAAACCTGAACGAGATACTCTGGGAGTGGGGCTCAACAATTTATGTCTTAAATGACTTTTCCAGGTAATTCTGAAATACTTTAAAGTTTGAGAAGCACTGGGGTATGGTGCAGTAATTTGGGGGAAGGGAAGTAAAGTTTCCTTTTGGCCCAACCCAAAGATGAGCCCTAGGATTCTTTAGCTAGGGATGGCACAGTTGGCTTGAGGTGTAACATAGAGAACATATAAAGGTGTGGTGCATGCCACCTGTAGTCCCAGCTACGTGGGAGGTTGAGGTGGGCAGATCATTTGAACCCAGGAGTTGGAGATCAGTCTAGGGAGCAGTATAGTGAAACTAGTCTCCCTCTCCTGCCTCCTTTCTCTCTCCCCTCAAAAAAAAAAAAAAAAAGGAGGAGGTATGTGCCTTCCATTGGACTTTAGTTAAGAGAAGGGGCTTGGACAGTGGCTTATCACCAACCTTTAAGAAACAATTTTAGTGTTTCATTCACTGTCAGGGCTGTTATACTACCCACAGGTTTTACTGGGCAGAGAAAGAAGCAGGGGGACAGAAGCTAAGACCACCTTATTCCCCAGGCAGAGCCTTAGCAATGCTGCTGTGATGTAATGTGCTTCAGTTGTTAAGAGCTGCTATTAAAAATTGAATGTTAAGTTGGCAGTGGGGTGGTGGCAGAACAGATTTCTTCTTTTCTCCATGTGTTCCTTCTCTCTTCCTCATTTCCCTGTCCCTAGCTGTCTTGTCAGATGGGATTGTCTAATAATTTTCCTGGAGCCTCTTGGCAAATGGCCCCTCTTTATGGACTGTGTGGCAGCCACAGTAGTAGAGGTTCATTTCAGAGTCGTTAGAAGTCTTTGTATAGCTGACTACTACTAGAAAGTCTCCTTGGGAAGTAAGAATGTGTCACCAGTGTGAAATGAATTCTCAAGTGGCATTACCACAAAGGCCCAGGTTCCTAAAACTCCTTGCATAGCTAGGTTGACAGTCTCTTTGTTGGTGAAAAATCCTGATACAACAAGGAACACTTGGGGTTTCCTTTTTTTTGTCCCCCCCATCCTCACATTTTAATATTTAATTTCCTCATATTGTCTTCTGTCTTTCAGAATATTGGGTTTTCTCATTCTTTTAAAAAAGAGAGATAGGGCATGTTGGTCAGTGACTTAATCCTATTCTTTGACTTAATCACCTACGAGCATGGGAAAGCTGTTGGGATATAGGTGAATGAGATACATCCCGTTACCTGATGGTTATTGATTTCTGGGGGGAGGAGAGTGACATAGAAAAGAACTACAGATCTCGGATTCTTTATTCTCTCTGTGTTTTCAATTGTTGTTGGATCACAAGCTCAACATCAGGCTTATGTGGGTGTATGTACTTATTTTGGATTTTGTTTTATTCTAAGGGGTTGCTGTCCTATTGGCTTTCAGGAGGTAGTGGCTACTGATTATTCTTTAACTTGACATTTGGGGCTCATGGAGAAGTCAGAGGCTCACATGATGGTGTGCACCTTCCTGGACTTCAGCAAAGATGGCCCTTCTATCAGATGAATGGGAGGTCTAAGTTCTTCAGATTTTCATGAGTGGTATAGCCTTTTTTGCATTGGGACAGGAAGACTGACCATTTTCTGTATAGCCTACCTGCTCTTCATCTTGCTTTAACTAAATACACATCTGATGATGTCAGCCTGACTCTTGGCACCCTCAGCTTTCCCCTCAGAACAAAACATCCGGGCAGACAGTTGTAACAATTAAGTCTCAAGACCCAAGCTTCCCGTTTGTTGTGAGGTATTGGAGATAAATCTGCCTAAGTATTTCCAAATGCAGATGAAACCTAGTGCTGATTAGAGGCGGCCCGCTAAGAAACTTGATTTGATTAGGCAGAACCAGTGGGGTGCAGGCAAATATTTGAGACTCTGGTCAAGCTGATTATTCCATTGACCTTTCACGTGGAGGGAAATTCTATCCCATGGGTGATTCTATCCCTGAGTACTTGAAGCTAAAGTACTGTAGCTGTTACAGCTAAAAGACTTAGGTGAAATAAATAGGTGAGACCTATGGACCTATGGGCTTGTCCTTAAGAGTCTCTTTCAGCTAACACCTGAGTCAAGCATGCTTCCTGGTATATCAGTTGAAAATGGATTTTGCTGGAGGTCTACTGGAATGATAATTAAGAAGGATGTTCTAAAATATACTTAGCTACTTTCTGATAAAGTCTTAGCAGATGTATGTGGTGAAGGTTTTTTTTAAAGTTACAGTTTCTTCGTTTATTAAGGTAACTTTTAACATTTGTTACAGAAAAGCTAACCTATAATTGCTTTAGAGTGTTTATATCAAGACCTCTTTGACAGTTTAGGAGAGATTTCCTTAATTGATCTATCTCTAGCTCCTGTAACACTGGGCACACCTCTCTTCTCAGCATTTGTCACATTGTATGGTAATTGTTAGTTTACTTCTCTTGTTCTTAGAAGCAGGAAAACTGTCTAATTATTCTTGATGTATCCCCAGATCCCTAGCAGTATCCTGGGGCAGGTACAGGGGTTGACATCCTGTGGTCCACAGGACATACCATTCTACTAACTGTTTTCGTAGGCTTGTTGGCTAAGAACAATTTTTACATCTTTTAAATGGTTGAAAAGAAATTAAAGGAAGAATATTTTAGGACACATGGAAATTGTGTGGAATTTAAGTTGCAGTGTTCATAAATAAAGTTTTATTGGAATGTAGCCATGTTCATTCATGTTATTGTCTTTGGCTGCATTTTGCACTACAACAGCAGAATTGAGTAGTTGCAACAGAGACTGTATGGCCTAAACAGCCTAAAATATTTAGTATCTGGCATTTTTCAAAAGTATTAATAGTTTGTTGACTCCTTTCCTGATATATATAGGTGTATGGTTAATTTTTATTGTTTGAATTATTTCAAATATAAATCTGAGTTTCCAGATAGTTATTCTGATCCCAGAAGTGCTCAGGGAATGTTGAATGAATGAATGAATGATCTGTTTCTTTTGTATTCATTTGTAACCCTAGATTTAGGTCTTAGTTGTACTGGGTCATTTCTTAGAGGCAGACAATTATATGGTATTTCTTATCTGAGAAACTTAAATATAACGTGATCTGTTAATTTTAATAACTTTACAGATTCTGAAACCATTATTTGGGATGCAGAGACATAAGGAGGCACAGAGAGTTTAAATTGATCAAAACACAGTGAAGAAATGGCATAGCAGGCACAGTAGCTCAGGCCTCTAACAATTTGGGAGGTTGAGACAGGAAGATTGCTTGAGGCCAGGAGTTCAAGATTATCCTGGGCAACATAGCGGGACCCTATCCATACAAAAAAAAAAAAGAAAAAAAAATTAGCAGGGCATGGTAGTGTCTAGTATAGTCTTAGCTACCAAGGAGGCGGAGGTGAAAGGATCATTTGAGCCCAGAAATGCGAGGTTGCAGCGGGCTATGATCAAGCTGCTGTACTTCAGATTGGGCAACAGAATGAAGCCCAGCCTCTTAGAAAAAAAGAAATGGTATGACTCTTTGTGCGTTCATCCCTTTCTTTGCTGAGGCCATTCTTTATGGTGAAACAGAATCTAATAAACCTGGAGGAATTTAAGAGCAAACTATTGTTCAGTACTATATAATACATTATTTCTTATAGACATCATTGTCTTTGTAGGCTCTTCATTACCAGGGGAATTCATTTAAAAAATAATAAATCCATAGTTTAAAAAGTAAATTGTAGAGAATAATAGCAATTACCAAATGTAAACAGTGTGGCCTTTGAGAACCACTATGAAATTGGTTAGTGAATTAAATTATTATGCTTTTGATATTCACATATCCTCTTCCATTGACTGTTAAGGAATATGCTTCAAGGAGGACAGATGAGATGTAGGTAAAGTTTATTTCTAAGACAGCATTGTTGTTAAGACAAAGATTGTCAGATATTTAATGAACTTGAAATCTATTTTTTGGTTAGGATAGTATCTTCAAAATGGCCACTGCCACAAATGCAATGTTGAGGGGTTGGAGAGCACTGGAGTATTAAGGAAAAAAGTGAGAAATCAGTAATTTATAGTAAATTAATAACTTGAAATATTAGTTATATAGGTTGCTGGAGTTTGAGAGAATGAAAGAATTTCTCAAGGAAGAATGAAAGAAGGTTAGGAGATGCATTAGAGCAAAGAAATGTGGGTTTAAGCTTTACTAGGAATTTCAGGGTCAGGTACTTGTGAAATTGTGTCCATATGCACATTGTTTCCTATGGAATCTTTTAGTGGAGTATGATTTCCCCCCTTACCTTTCTCTTATTAAATAATTTAAAGCAGTAGTTCTCAACCTTTCTAATGCAGTGGCCCTTTAATACAGTTTCTGTGGGTTGCAACCCACAGGCCGAGAACTGCTGATTTAAAGGGACAAAGTTCAGTGCTTTAGGGAGCAGTGTTTTTCTTAAAACAACACTGTACTGCCTTATTGGGTGTCTACCATGGAGTGGGTGCTTAATACATTTTACAACAGATCTGCATAATTGGGATATCCCTATTTTGTGGGTAGGAAAGCTGAGAATTAAAGTTTTATAATTAATGGCCAGCGCCAGGTTTCAAACCCAGATCTGTTTATCTCCAGCTCTGATGGTGTTATTTACTGCTGTCCCAGTTTCTTGGTGGTTGTTTCCCAAAGAATTTCATTGTTTGATGCATAAATCCAACTGAAAGACATAGTTCACCACTTAGTGTGCATACATCTCTTTTGCATTTCCTGGCTCAGCTATCTGCTCTTTCTTTCTGGTTACTTTGTACAATATTTATAATGTGTTAGCTTCCCATGTCCCCATGCATGTTAATTATTTGATCAATATCAAGTTGCTTTTGCACTTAATGTAGAGGAATTTTAGATAGAGGACTAAAACTGTAACCTGTACCCACCTGAAAATTTATATTTGGTTTGTCATTGGTGATATGTTCACCATTCTTCATTCCCTGCCCTCCAGAGGAGTCTAAGAGGAAGAGTTGAGAAACAACATTCCAGGGTTAGAGCCTCCACGTTCTTTGGGTTCTGTTGGAAGACTTCTTGGCAGCATTGGAAAATGCCTGTGTTTTAACCTAATTTTCCATCCTGGCCCACCTGCCTTTTCCCTTCCTGCTGTTTTCCTTTTGTACCTATGTAGTTAGTGCTCCTGATACTTTTTACAGAGGGTTTTATCATTTATACTACTGAGTTTTACAGGAGCTTTTCTTTTGAAATTTTGATGTTTGACATAGTTATAGACTTTTATATATTTATTTTTAATAGTTTACTTCTGAACCTTTTTGGACTTCATGGTGGCCGTGTCAAGGAGAAAGGAAAATAGAATGAGACAGTCTAGGAAGAGTCAGGAGGCAGAGACTACATTGTTGATGCAAGTCAGTTACTATTGATTTTGTAGGATACAGATCCTAATGGTTGACAAATTTAAGTTACTTTTGAGAGTGGTTCTGTAATGTCAGTGAGAAATTGATCTGGAAAATATACTGACCTGGACATGGCTCATGTAACAACAACGATGTGCCAATGCAAAAGAATAGTGTTTTTTTCTCTTTTACCTCAGTTGCCCAGAGGATGTTGAAAGCTATTATTGGCCTACCCATAACATTGGGAGCATGCCAGTCAAGGCAGTGGAACAAAGAACAACTCAGGAATGAATAGTGGAAAATCTCTTGCCCTGTTCATAGGTAACACTAGTAGCTCTGGAGAAAATTCTGTGCATGTAGGCAATCTTCTTGATCTCTTAAAAAATTGAGAAGACTAGGAAAGGATAAAAAATGGGAGCCTGGAAAGATTGACTGGTAATGTACAGATATTCATAAAAGACATTTTCTTGAGGATGAACTTGCCTTACCAAAATATTGTGAAAATTCTAAAGAAAAGTAAGTTGTATCAACTTAGTAAGAGCTGTTAGAAGGGGAGAAATCTTGAAGGGGAAAGTTTGAAAATGGAAGGTGTCCTATCCACAGTGTTTGCCATTGCATAAACTAAACTTGTTGGGGGCAGTGGGGCAAAATGTTTGAAACATTTTCTGCTATTGCAACTCCCAGTGGTAAGTTCCTTCTCTTACTCCTGTGAAGGCAGGCACTATCCAATACCTAGACCATCTGGTGTTGGTGGTTATTTCTTATGTCATATAACCTGCTTCTACAAATAAATTGTGTGTATGTTTAACTGGGACAGCAACTGGTGTTATACTTTAAAAAAAAATCTCTAGGTGGCGGCTCCTGTGGCTCCTGTGTAGCTTCAGTGACTAGGGCACTAGCCCCATATACTGAGGGTGGTGGGTTCAAATGTGGCCCTGGCCAAACTGCAACAAAAAAATAGTCAGGCACTGTGGCAGGTGCCTGTAGTCCCAGCTACTTGGGAAGCTGAGGCAAGAGAATCGCCTGAGCCCAAGAACTGGAGGCTGCTGTGAGCTGTATTGCCATTGCACTCTACCGAGGGTGACAAAGTAAGACTCTGTCTCTAAAGAAAAAGAAAGTCTCTAGGGTTTAAGGGTCAGATCACAGTGGGGGTGCGGTGAGTGGGGAAATGCTTTCTCTAAAATAGCGTTTCTCAACCTGTGGGGTTGCGGCATTAGGAAGGTTGAGAACCCCTGCTCTAACAACTGTCACACTTCTGTTGTATTCTCATGGTTTTCTAGGTAGTGCCCCACAGTATAAAACAGGTTAGGCCGGGCACAGTGGCTCACGCTTGGAATCCTAGCATTGTGGGAGGGTGAGGTGGGAGGATTGCTTGAGCTCAGGAGGAGCCTGTGTGAGTGAGAGTGAGACCCTGACTCTTGAAAAAAATGGAAAAACCCAGCTGAGCACCCCAGCAAGCGCCTATAATCCCAGTGGCTTTGGAGGCTAAGGCAGCAGGATGCCCGCAGCCCGAGTCTGAGATTGCAATGAGCTGTGACACCATTACACTCTGCTCAGGGCATAGGGTGGAACTCTGTCTTGACGGGGGTGGGGGGGGGAAGGACAAGTTAGGATTGTGTGTTCTAGAATTATGAAGAAGAATGCCTTTGAGAATGATAAAAACATGCTGCACTGTTGCATGTGTGTTTACGTGTTCCGTGCGGATGACATCCTGGCTATGTCTGTCTTTGCTATTTACTTATCACCTGTAATGGTGCTGCACAACCACTCTGTGACAGTGTTATTTTAACTTGAAATAGCATGAGGGTTAGGAGAAAATACCTCATGAATGTGAAGGGGGATTCTCTTGGGCATATATAATTGTAGTGATTTGAAATGCTTTCACAGATTTGTAGGAGAGGGTAATTTTTCTTCTTTATTTGCTCCTTTTATCTTGTTCTGAAGCCAGTATTACCTCTCCTTCCACCACCCATATGTACTTCTTATTCCCTTCTCCTCCCCCTTTTGGTCTCTCTTTCCTTAAAAGAAAACCCTTCCTACTAAGAATCAAAGGCATTTGGAGCTTCTTGTTTTTTATTAACGTCTTTTGATGAACTTCTTAGACAACACACAGGGGTGTCCAACCCAAGGCCTTGGGCCACATGCTGATTTTGTGAGGACATTTTTTGCTTGTCTGTGGTGTCCATTATCACCAAAAATAGGCATGGACCTTTTTTTCTCTGCTTTTTTGCTAATTAGCTTTAGTATTTAATGTGTGAACCAAGACAACTCTTACAATGAATAGCAGAGGGAAAAAAAAAGTTTGGACACCTCTTGTGTAGGGGATGGAAAAGTCAGGACCATTGACAGTAATCACTTCCTGGAAGATCCAGCCATTTTATTGCAAGGGCAAGGGGTGTTTGGGAGCATTGTTTCTGGTTCCAGGTGTGTTCTGAATTCTATTGGTGGTGGTAGTGACTCCTTTAGCAGGGTGCTTAGCAATGTTGACATTTTGGCGTGATTAATTCTTTGTTGTGGGAGCATCCTGTGCATTGTAGGATGTTTAGGCCAGGTGTACCTGGCCTCCTAGGTAGCACCCCTCAAGTGTGACAACAAGAATATCTCTAAACATTGCCAAATGATAGCCAGGATAACTCAGGAGAATTTCTTGTTGGTGGAGGACAGCCCTGAACCTCTTCATTTGGGTGTTTTGATATATTAAAAGCACCTTTCAGATATCAGTGATAAGGGCATATTTAGATGGCTGAAATTGTTTTGTAATCTGTAAATATGATTTTTAGCATTTGGCTTAAACTTCGTAACACTAAAAATGTAGACATGGTATTTTTCTTTATTTCCAAAATGAGGAGGTTTGTAGAATAGTAATCTCTGAGTTTCTCAGAACCCTCACATTTTATGACTTTAGTTATAATAGATATCTTAATGGAATTACAGAATTCAAGAGCTAAGAATTTATTTGTGATCATTTAGTCTGCTTCTATTATTTCTATCCAGTGTGATTTCCACAAATACATCAGGCTAGAAAAAAAAAAGTTACTTTTAAATAAGTGGACATTATTAAATGCTCATATTTAGAGAATATATCAGAACAGCTTTTTATAAAATTGTTTACTTTTTTTTACTGACTAATTGGGATTTACATGACTGTCTAAGCTTCAAATATGTCTGTTGTTTGGAATTAGGCTTTTAAGTTTTGGTATTTATTTTAATATTCCCAGGCCTAGGTTGGTATGATTATTGTCAAACAGCTTTATGGTCTGCTACGTTAATGAGGGAAACTTTGACTTCCCAGAGTGGCTTGGGTGATATATTGGTATTACATTGGTAAGTCTTCTATTCAAACTGCTTTATTTATGCTTTAAGTGTAACTGGGAGTGGAGAATGTTTTTTTTGGCCTGAGTGAGAGGTAGTTAAGAAGGAAATCTAATACCTTCTATGGATTTATATGCTTCACATGTGATGTGCCCAACCAGAAATAATAAGATACACAGCAGATGTGAAGGTACGAGCTAGTATAATTATGTTAGGGATCATTTTCACCGAGGGCTGAATTACATTGAACGCATTTCTTCAACTCTAACAGGATTTGGTATAGTTGCTTAAATTTGAATTGAGAGCTGAGATGAAGTAGTCAAGCTCATGCTTTTACTAGAAGAATTGGATTGTGTCTACTTTGTCTATTTCCGGACCTTGATAAACTGTAAAGCCTAGAATATTCAGATTTATGGCAAGGCTCAGATGGATGAGGAGGTATACTATAGTGCAGGCTAACAGCTTAGTATACTTTCTGTGGGCTTTTGCCTGGAAAAGCAATCTGAAGGTGCAGTGATCAGACACAATGCTGTTTTTAAGCCTTATTGGTAATAACAACTCTCCTTGCCTGTGCTAAAAAGGTAATTTTGAATGCATTAAATATTCAACAGAGGGCTTGAACTGAGCTTACTTTGGTAAACAAGTAGATCCCAAAATGAAGCAAACTAATTGTAATGCAGAACAAATGGAAATACTTGAGGATTTGTCTTAGATATTTAAACTCATTTTATCCTCCCTGTGTCATCATAGTATCCACAGAAGGAAAAGAATCTGTGGAAATGGTAGTGAAAGGGCATGATTGTCTTATGTTGCAGTTGTGGTTCTGGAACCAGTCTGTGGGGCTATTTTTCCTTTCACTCCTAGCCATGTAATGGTAAAAAGAAGGTACTTCAGGTGTTTTTTTCATCTTGGAAGATTTTTGTAAAGAACATTTTTTAATGAAGCACAGCACATGGCATCATTATCATTTCTAACACAGAGAACTCATTTTCAATTTTGCTATCAAAGAAAAATGACAAATAGAGTATGCAAGAAAAACCAGATGGACTAACTGTATTAGGAGCTTAGTATGCATATTTTGTGTCACATATTAGCATTCATTAAGTCAAAAGGGAAAAAATGAGTTTTGCCTACATGCATTAAACCAATAAGGCTGGCAAAATTCCAAGTGAGCTCTTGTGGATTAATTGTTTTATAACTGTTTTAATTAAAATTGTTCAGTATATAATTAACCTAAAAGTTTTAATTTCCACAAAACTGTTGAACAAATGAGACATTAATATTTTATATTAACCATGGCAATATTGCTGTGGTTTCCAGAGCTGCTGTTTATTAAAGTAAAACATGGCAAGTGGTAGGTGGAAAGTGCTCTCTGTATCTTTTGTCACTACCAAGAACACTTACATATCACAGCAAATTTCATAGATGAGCATTTCTGCAGTCATCCCCCACCTGTCCTGTTTAAAGTATGAAGTTTAAGTATGGGCATCTAACTCTAAATTTTAGTCAGGTTGAGGTGGTTAACGATGTAAGATGGCAGGAATTAGTTTATTATGTCTTTCTTCCATTTGGCTCCAGAGCGGTGTTGGTGTATTATGTGAGATCTTTAATTAGAAGGGGTAGCCAGCGAGGACTGTAGCATTATTGTTAAATTTTGTGATTTAGTTCTGGAATGTTAGTTCCAGAATCAATGTTAGTTCTGGAATCAAAGGGAAGAAGCAGAAGGTTTGGAGGACCTCATCACCTTTACTTCTTGAGGTTCTTTAGGTTGGTGTAAGGCAGAGTTTGGCAAAAAACCATGTCCTTTTTGCAAATAATAAAACTGAAGGTCAGTAAAATTTCAGTATATGTAGCTATTGCTCCTTAAATACACAGATTTGCATTTCTCTCACTCATCCTTGTTCCCACTTTCCACATCGGTCCCTGTGCTAATGTACTTAGTTTTTAAAAGATTGGGATGTGTTTCCTAACTCCTCTGTGCCTTTTACACGCTTACTTCACTCTGTGGGTTTGGATCATGGTACTGTATAAATCAAGGTATCAGTGGTATTTAAATCCCATTGGAGGATGTTTTCAAAGACAAAATTCATGCTGATTAGTGGAAATAATGATGATAAAACTTAGGTGTTCAGATAGTGGTACATTTTTTAGGGTACTAGATGGAGCTTACCTGTTAAGTTGTATGGCATGTAATACAACCTCTTCCTCACAGATTTATATCTGAATGAAGCATCTCAACAACCGAACTATATGTCTTGCACTTATGTAGTCAGGATCATATGAGAATTGGATCTATCCAGATTTCTTAATTTGATCTCTTGGTTACTTTATCCATTTGTTTCTTCCTAGGTTCCCTATGTTAACCTTTCCTTCTGTTTGTAATCATTCTCCCTCATAAATTACTTATGTTTAACCTTTAAATCACCAGATTCTAAATAAATTAATCATATAATCAGTGTTTTTGATGTAGTTAATAGTCAGCTTCTATATAGGTTGCTATAGTTTGCCAGAAAGCCAGCTTTACAGTGATTTTTCAGTTAAGTGGTTTATATGGCATGTTGTTATCTGTTCCTTTTTTTAGGCTTTTTTGAGTTCTATCCTATGTGAATTTAGATCATTAGAAATGCACATACCTGGACTATATTATTTTGGTTCTTCAAAGAACCAAAAGAGAATCGCCATTATGGAATTAGAGTTCTGTGTCCCTCATAAACGGAGAGTAAGAGCTCTTTGTTAGAATTCAATATTCTATAATCAAAGAATATTTCTATCTTTTCAAAACCTCAAAAGTAATCTGATATCTTCATGTTGCATATATATTAATACAATACACATGTATTTATGAATATAACACATACATATAAAAAAACTTCTCGTAAGAATTCAGTGCCACATCACAAGATCCAAAAGCAACAGATGCTGGCGTGGGTGCAGACAGAAGGGAACACTTCCACATGGTTGGTGGGCCTGCAGACTAGTACAGCTTCTACGGAAAGAAGTATGGAGATTCTTCAAGGAACGGAAAGTAGACTTCTATTTGATTCTGTAGTCCCGTTACTAGTTATCTACCCCAAAGTAAAAAGATAGTCTACCATAAGGACATTTGTACTCAAATGTTTATAGAAGCACGATTCACAATCACAAAGATGTGAAAACAACTTAAGTGCTCTTCAACGTATGAGAGGATTAATAAATTGTGGTATATGTATTCCATAGAATACTATTCAGCCAGAAAAAGATGGAGATTTTGTATCTTTTGTAATAACCCAGTGGATTTGGAGAACATTCTCCTAGGCGAAGTATCACAAGAATGGAAAAACAAGTATAACGTGTACTTGGTACTGTATTAAAAGTAGGAGATTAACAACTACACGCTCACATGAGGGAAAAACTCAATTAAGTTCAAGTAGGGGTTGGATAAGTTTTCACACTGTGAGTACGTCGTACAGGTATATAGCACAGTTTGTGGGTGAAGGATACAACTACAACTTGGACATTAACCTCACAGAAGCTAACTCTATAACCTAATCATGTATGCCTTCATATTAATCTGAAGTTAAAAAAAATTGATAGCCAGGAAAAATTTTTTCCTGACCAACATATATATATTCTTCTAACTCTTAAATGTTTTTTGAATGAATAAACATTTGTTTATGTATTTTATAATTGGGTAGGAGAACTATTGCATTTCCCTGGAAATTCCAGATTAAATTTAGTAACTACCTTTAGATACTCATCCTAAGTACCTTGTGATCAAGTGCTGTTACTGAAGTATTGAAGCACTATATTACTCTTTTCCTAGGTGGTAAGTACTATTTTCCATCTGCTTGTAGCAGGATTTTCTTTGGTTAAAAATTAACTGTCAAGCCATGATACATCTGTATTGGACACGTGTAGGTGAACAATAGGAGGAGTCATGCATGTGGTTTCTACCCCTTAAGATTTGAGATTCTTGTACATGCTGAACAAGAAAGAGAAGTGTCTTTGTTTTTTGTTGCTTTTAACAGAATATTTGAAACTAGGTAATTTATAAACAAAATGAATTTATTTCTTACAGTTATGGAGGCTGAAAAGTCCAGGGTCAAAGGATTGCATCTGGTGAAGGCCTGCTTGCTAGAGGGGACTTTCTGGCAGAGTCCCAAGGTAGCACAGGGGATCACATGGTGAGGGGACTGAATGTACTGATTCAGGTTTCTCTTCTTCTTATAAAGCCACCAGTTTCATTCATGTTTTAACCCATGAATCCATCAATCCATGAATTGATTAATTCACTTACAGGGCTTGGGCACCTCTGAAAGGCCTTGCCTATCTACACTGCTATACTGGGGATTAAGTTTGAACGTAAGTTTGGGGTGAGACATTCAAACCACAGCAGTTCTAAAATCAGGATTTTGTTATAAGTACTGTAGGAATAGTAATTGGGGACTTACTACATTTATTCTACCTCTTTCTCCATTTTATTACCTTTATGAATGAATGTGTTCTCTGATCACTTGTGTCCCATTTCCAATCCAGGATATCGTTTGGGGTATTGCTGGGGTAACACTCAGAGCTGTGAGGCCAGCAGTCTTCCTGACCATCTTTCCTAAACCCTGGTTTCCACCTCTACTTCTCAATAAAAACTAAGTGTTTACTGCTGTTCAGTTAAATGACTATGCTTTTCTTATTTTCTGATGTAACAGCCTTCCCAAAATACTAAGTCTAATAATCCTTTTGCTGCTGAATATATCTTTTGTCTGAGGCTTAGTTACTGTCGCATGACAGCTGATGGCAAGCAACAAATGAATGTTTAAATGGTGTGTAATTCAACAGATGTGCCCATCCAGGTGATTCCCCTAATAGCTGCCACACAGCAGCTTGGAGGAGCAGGTTGTTCCATAATTCTGTGTTGTTTGGCAAGCTCATTCTTGTTGATGCTTCTGACTTATTTTGCTTCAATACATTTTTTTGGTAGCTTTATTTTGCTACTTAAGTTTAATACATGTACACATAGGCTGTGTGGCTTCCATTTGGGGTGTTGTATTTGACCTCATAAAGAAAAGTTATGATTGTAGTGTGGCTTTAGTAATTCTCAATGATTGGTCTTCACCAAATAATAGTTTCTGAGAGTGCCAGGTGTATAAAACTCATTTTGGAAAGTAGTATACCTTCTGTCAAAACATAATAATTGTGTCTGGTCCGTTTTAAACATTATTCAAAGGAAGGAAACTATTCTTTGTGAAGATATCCTGTCAAATGAGAAGTTGATAATCTTTCTTTTCTGTGAACACAGCAAGCAACTTGCTTATATAGTTCCTTCAAAAACAATTAAGATTACTTTGTGGCTGGTTGTGTCAGCTTTGGCCCTATGCTACCCATCTTTCGTTTTCTTTTTTCTTTTTTTTTGAGACAGAGCCTCAAGCTGTCACCCTGGATAGAGTGCTGTGGCATCACAGCTCATAGCAACCTCCAATTCCTGGGCTCAAGCGAGTCTCTTGCCTCCGCCTCCCAAGTAGCTGGGACTACAGGCGCCCGCCATAACGCACGGCCATTTTTTGGTTGCAGCCGTCATTGTTGTTTGGCGGGTCCTGGGGCTGGATTCGAACCCGCCAGCTCGGGTGTACGTGTCTGGCGCCTTAGCCCGTTGAGCCACAGGTGCCAAGCCAGGAGCCGCCCTATTTATTTATTTTTTTTGTAGAGACAGAGTCTCACTTTATCACCCGTGGTAGAGTGCCGTGGCATCACACAGCTCACAGTAAGCTCCAACTCCTGGGTTTAGGCAATTCTTTTGCCTCAGCCTCCCAAGTAGTTGGGACTACAGGTGCCCACCACAATGCCCAGCTATTTTTTCTGTTTTGCAGTTTGACCGAGGCTGGGTTTGAACCCGCCACCTTCGGTATATGAGGCTGGTGCCCTACTCGATGAGCCACAGGCACCGCCTGCAACACATTCTGTTAAGACTGACTAACTTCATACTCAATGCTGATTTTTTTTTAATTAATTAATTTATTTATTTATTTTGAGACAGAGCCTCAAGCTGTCACCCTGGATAGAGTGCTGTGGCATCACAGTTCACAGCAACCTCCAATTCCTGGGCTCAAGCGAGTCTCTTGCCTCTGCCTCCCAAGTAGCTGGGATCACAGGCGCCCGCCACAATCCCCGGCCATTTTTTGGTTGCAGCCATCATTGTTGTTTGGTGGGCCCGGGCTGGATTCGAACCCACGAGCTCAGGTGTACGTGGCTGGTGCCTTAGCCTGTTGAGCCACATTAGCCGTGATTTTTAATAACAGTCTTTAATATCACTTGTTTCTTGGAAATTCTGATCAAGGGAGTTTTCACTAAGTCCAATTAGGCTGTATTTAGTAGAGAGAAGAAAACACTCAACAGAGATGTGGTGACACTGGTGGTTTGGCCATGTCAACAGCCAGAGTGGGAATTAGCTAAGCAGAATTCAAATAAAAGCAGGACTTAAAATAATCATATCCCTTTCTTCTTTTAATTAATATAAATCATTCACACAATTACACTGTTTGGTTAAAAGTTATCTGATAAAATTAGTATGAATGGATTCTACTTGTTCCTCTTTTTCTGAAAAACTACAATGTAGGTTTTCAGAAAAATAGCTATTTTGTCTAAAAGAACATATCTTGACAAGCACAAATATATTTTGTAAGAAAGATCAAGTGGTGTTTGTAAGAATTTTAGGGCAAATATTGAAACTATTTTGTCCCAAAGAGCATATTGACAATATTGACATACAGAGAAACAATGACAATTGTGTACAGATCAAATTAGGAGAATAATTGGCAATTTTTGCACTGTGACATGAGGGTCTAATCTCTTTTGCTATTGTAATGATCAATAGCATTTGTAACAGTTGAATCAATCCTGCTACAATCCTCATCAATTGTTATGGTGACTGAAGTAACCAAATCAATTTAATGACCCAATATAGTCATTGGGGTAGTTTTCTTTCCTTATGTAATATGTGTATTTAACCTGCACATATTTCAGAATGTCCAGAAGTACATATTATGCATTGTACTAGGAACTAGAGTTGAGATTAAATAGCTAAACTGACACCTCCCATCTCTTTATCCTATAATTACTCAGGACACAACATACAAGTGTGCACCACATCTAAAATCATTAAAAACAAAGTCTTCCCCAATCTTGATTATTTCCTCTATATCTGGGTATTCTTAGGACAATGAAAATTTCAAAGTGAGACAATGTGTACAAATAAGGTGAGGGCAGTGTCCCATCAGGAATCACCAGTATCTGCCTCACACCTGACAACATTTACACTGTAGAACCTGCCTGCTACAACCCTTTGGAGCTATGGAGGCTTTTGAAGGCTTACAACTAACTTCCAGGAAAAGGCTTAGATAGTCAATTGAGGTCTTGATCGATTTCAACTCTTAGCAAAATAGCAGCTGACCGTCTCCCAACCCCAAACCCATGGCAGGTGGCTATGGATGTGTTTCTGGATCAACCTGCATAGAACTTGCAGGATCCAAGCTGGAAAATAAGGATGCAAAGCCATTTATGAAAATCCACAGAAAAACATCATACTTAAGGATGAAAAGTGAAAATCTTTTCTTCTGAGATTAAGAAAAAGAAAAAGATGCCCACTTTCATCAGTTATGTTCAACATAGAACTGGAAGTTCTAGCCAAAGCAATTAGGCAAGAAAAGTAAATAAAAGACTTGTAAGTTGGAAAGAAAAAAAAGTCTATTTTTCCAGATACTATTATCTCATCTTTGGAAAGCATCTATTAGAGATAATAAGTGAAATAAACAAAGTAGTAAAATCTAAAGTCAAGATGCAAAAATCAGTTTAATTTATATATCCTAAAAAATGAGCAATCTATAAAATAATTTCATTCACAATAGCATAAAAAACAATAAAATAGTTAGAAATTAATTTAACCAAGTAGGTTAACAGACTGGTACAATGAAATCTACAGAATATTTGTGAAATAAATTTGAAAGGACATAAATAAATAAAAAAGGTATTCCATATTTATGGATTCAAAGATTTAATATTAGAAAGCTTCCAATACCCTCCAAATTTATCTACAGATTTAATTCAATTCTTATCAAAATCTCAGTGATATTTGGTACAGAAAAAAATTCTGAAATCCATATTGAGTTTTAAGGGACTCTGAATAGCTAAAACAATTGTGGAAAAGAAGAATACAGGTGGAGGACCTCACAACTTACTATAAAGCCATAGTAATCAAAACAGCATGGAATCAGCATAAAGAGAAATATATATAATGACATAACCAAATAAAGAAACAGAAATAAACCCTCACATATTTTGCCAAATACTTTTGACAAGGTTTCCAAGATCATTCAAAAGGGCAAGGGCAGTCTTTTCAGCAACTGATGCTGGAAAAACTGAATATTCACATGCAAGAGAATGAAGTTGGACCATTACCTGATGTCATGTATGAAAGTTAATCATAATGAATAATTAATAAGGTATCATAATTAATCACATACTCAAAATGTATCAAAAGCCTAAAGATAAGGCCTCAAACTGTGAAACTCTTATTGGACACAGGGCAAGACCTCGGTGACATTAGATTTGCAAATAATTTCTTGGATAAGACACCAAAACCACAGACAACAAAAGCAAAATTAAACGAATGAGACTTGAAAAGTTTTGTACATGAAAATAATATTATTAGAGTAAAAAGAAAGCCTTCAGCTTAGCAGAAAATATTTGCAGATCCTATATTTGGAAGCTTTGTGCACTGTTGTTGGGAATGTGAAATAGTATCATCAAAGCCACTGTCAAAAACGGCATTGAGATCAGTCAAAACTTAAAAACAGAGTTATGCTATGATCTAGCAACTTACTTTGAAGCTACATCCAAAAGAACTCAAAGAAGGGACTAAAAACCATTTGTACACCTATATTCATAACGTTAGTGGCAATAGGCAAAGTGTTGAAACAGCCCAAGTGTCTATCAACAGACACATGGATAAGCAGAATTGGTGTGTACACAGTGAGATTTTACTCACCTTAAACAGGAAAGGACTCTGCTGACCTGTACTACAACATGGGCGAACCTGAGCACATTATGGTATGTAAATTAAACCAGTGCAGGAAGACAAGTCTTGGGTGATGGTACCTACACAGTCTGTCCAGAGTAGACACAGTCGTGGAGACAGGCCATAGGATGGTGTTTCCCAAGTCTGAGGGAGGGGATAATGGAGAATTATTATTGAATTGATATCAAGTTTCAGGGCTTTTTAAATTTCAGATAATTATGGGAATATAAATATTTTGGTTACTTGAGTTGCTTGCGTACAGTTTGAATCATAAGTGAACCCATCCCCCAGATAGTGTGCACTGTACCCATGAGGTGTGAATTTACCCAGGAGTGAGGGTTATGTTGAATTTCAGTTTTGTGAGATGAAAAGTTCTGTAGAGGGTGGCACCTGTGGCTCAAGGAGTAGGGTGCCAGCCCCATATGCCAGAGGTGGTGGGTTCAAACCTTGCCCCAGCCAAAAAGCAATTTAAAAAATAAGTTCTGTAGATCTGTTTTACAACAGTGTGAATATACTTAACATAACTGAGCACTTAAAAATGATGATGACAGCAAATTTTATGTTATAGACATTTTGCCACCATGAAATAAAATTGAAAGATAATAATAATGGGACGACTCATTTATCTGGACAGAGAGAAGGTAGGTAGATGGGTGGATATGTAGATTTAGATCTGGTCGATTTATGGGAGGTATTTCAAAAGTGACTATGCCTATTAGCACTCGGGCACTTTGAACACAGGAAAGCAGAGGGCATCAGAGGTGTGTTTCTTCTAAGGAGCAAGCCGGGTAAGGAGAGGAGAGAAAGCCCCGAGCGCCTGGCTTCCAGCCTCTGCCCTGTCTGCCCTGTGGCAGCTTAGAGGAGTTGCTGGCAGAAGCACAGAGGGCGAGCCTGCAACTGATCAAACCCACACACCAGCAGGTGTTTCTATGGTGATGGGAATTAGCTGAGGATTTAAGGATTATAGGACTAGACTCTGGACAGCCAGAGCCAAAAGGAGGGTAGCAGGAATTGTGCCAAATGTTAGATGCTCTGTAGCTGAAAAGTATTGATTTCTTGATCATATTAATCTTCGCATTTTCTGAGAAGGAACTTAAACTAAGCTGTTCCTGTGAAACTCTTAATTTACTATTCTAATGAGAGGATGAGTCGCAGCTCTTAAGGTTAAACAGACGGTGACTTGCAAACCACAACTGCCGGTTTTATTGATTCCTTATGAAAACTTGCTGCTGGGTGACATTTACTAACAAATTGTACTGCTAAGTTTGGGCAGACAGTTATTCCTATTTTTTTTTTAACTTGTAGCACTAAACAATAGCTTTTCTTAGTAAGATTTGTCTTCGTTTCTTTTCAACAGCACCCCTCAGGTTGATATGACAGGGAGGCGGGGACACGTGAGCACCACATTGATTCAACTTTTATTCAAACAAGGGGATTCAGGACAAATAGTTCAAAGTTATAAGTATCCTTGTAACAATTATACTGAAGCTCAAACCACAACTGAACAAGATATTTTGAGAACCACTTACGCCAATTATTCCAGGAAAAATCATTTTAAATTATTTCTGTGAAATGCCATTCTCTGGGGGAAGAAAAGCGTACTAATATGTTTGAAATTATTTTGGACTCACCCAGGCACCTCGAGACCAGCCCGTGTCTGTAGCTCTTTTTCGGAGTGTGGGCAGTCCTGTCTCATCCATCGTGCTGAAGCTCTCAAAGTATATTTTTACTTCCATTTTCCAATATACCCTAGAATTTCTTAAAAGGATGAAATATCTCTCCGCAATAAAAAAAAATCAGTATGTTTAAGTTGCAGAAGAAATAGCACAGAATACCCCCAAAGAGCCGGCCGTGGGCCTGTCCTCCTGAGAGCTCGCCTGGGGCCCTGTCCTTGGCTATGCTTGGCGTTCTCTCTTCTGCCCCTCTGCAGACCTGGGCGTCCTCCACGGAGCACCTAACTGCAGAGACAAGTGAGGCCCTGAGCTGGCTGCGGACTCCTGTCTGCCTCTCCAGGACGCCGAGTCTGTGCCTGCGGGATCCTTGGTGGTGGCTGAGTTCCACGCTGCTCCAGACAGCGTCTGAAAGACCATTGGGTTTCCCTGGCCTGCTGCATTGGCTGACCCCACGTGGTAAATACGTGCGGAAGGAGTGATGCTGTAGACTAAATATTCATGCCCCCACCCCCGAGGAGATACGTGGAAATGCTCTCCCCCAAGGCCACGGTGCTCAGAGATGGAGACTTGGAGAGGTGCCCCTCCCAGGGGGACCCCAGCTGGCTGCCTCACTCCGTGAGTACGCGGTGAGAAGGGGCCTCCGCGGGCCACGAGGCAGCCCCCTGCAGACCCCAAATTTGTCACTCCTCCGTCTGGGACTTCCAGCCTCCAGAACTGTGAAGGGTCACAGTTTCCCAGCCGCGGCCCTGTGTGTCGCCGGGAAAGGACAGAAAGAAGGCATCTGACAGAGGACCAGGTCCCAGACACCAGAAGGAGGCCCTCTCTGCAGCACAGTGACACTGGGGGGGTGGGGGGGGCGACAGCGGCGGAGGGCGGAGGGGCAACTGGAACCCGGGGTCCTGGCCGGAGGGGGCAACTGTGGCGCTCCCCTCAGCCGTCGGATCAAAGCGCTTCTGCCTGGGGACGCCGGGGGTCTGGCTGGGACCTGTTTCTGGAGCGGCCTGGGACTCCTGAATCCGTGCAGCACAGGCCGGAAAGTTTTATATCCATGAGGCCAGAAATTCCACTTCTAGAAATAACAAGAGCTCCAAAAACCCAGATTTATGATTTTGTGATAAAAATTGAAAAGAGCCATGTAAAATTCCTTATGCAACTTGTTTAACAATAGGAAAGGGTTTAAAGAGGTGAGGGCTCACTCATTCATGAAATATATATATATATATATGTAGCCTTTCAAAGAAACATTTTATCGTGCTAATTAATGATGTGAGAAATTCTCATTAAATATTTTTTTAAGTCAAATGGCAGTTTAATAATCAGAGGTGATAAATGTTAAGGGCATTTTTCATTATTCTCCAGATGCATTTTAAAGATGTATTTTAGTTTTTATTTTCTCTCTCAATGGTGTGATTAGAAATTCCTATTATTAGTTTTGTAACTGTATTTATGGTGAGAAAAAAATTGGAAATATAAAATTGCTGCCCCTCCTTGGTCTGCACACAGTGGGGCCTTTATGAGAGAAGCTCATGGTCTCAACATGAAGGGAGAGATTGGCTTCCTGCTCTGTGTATATGCCAACTCTGGAGACTCGGAGCCAGGGTGTCCATCCTGCTGCAGAGCGGGGACCCCAGACTCTGTGCAGTGGGGACTCCTGATTATGCAGTGAGGACTCCTGACTCTGTGCAGTGGGGACTCCTGACTTTGTGCAGTGGGGACCCCTCACTCTGTGCAGTGGGGACTCCTGACTCTGTGCAGTGGGGACTCCTGACTCTGTGCAGTGGGGACTCCTGACTCTGTGCAGTGGGGACTCCTGACTTTGTGCAGTGGGGACCCCTCACTCTGTGCAGTGGGGACTCCTGACTCTGTGCAGTGGGGACTTCCAACTCTGCAGTGGGGACTCCTGACTCTGTGTGCCTGGCCTATGACACATTTGCAGGTGTAGATGGCATCAAATTATGAATTCAAACTCCTTAGAAGAGTCTGCAAGACCCTCTTGATCTGGCCACTGCCTTCATCTTGTCTGTCAACACCTGTTAACCTAATTCCTGCCCAGCACGCCTACACACACACTCCCTGAATGACCTCGCTGTACACATCCACTTTCTGTCACCTGGACGAGCACTGTTTTATGCTTCATAAAACCCTAGGAGATATGCACAAACATATTCATAAATGGCATTGTTCAAAGTAGGCCAAAGAAGTAGGGAGATAATAAATACCAATTACTAGTAGACTGAGCAAGTTAATTATAGTGTAACTGCACAATAGAATAGAAAAAGTAGGGAAAATAAATGAACTATAACCACGTACATGAAGGCGGATGTGTCTCAGAAACATAACGTGGCCTACAAGAGGCAGGTCACAGAAAAATATATCAGCATGTCCTATTCTAAAATAAAGAAACACTGAACAATCTGTGGCTTAGGAATGTGAGTATGTGGTGGGGTATAAGTAAATCAGGGAATGATTAATACCATTGCCAGGAGAGCCGTCACTAAACGGGAGGGGACAGCACCAGGCAGGCAGAGCAGTCCGCCCCTCGCCCTGACCAGGGACGTCACGTGTGTTTCCTTTCTGCATCTGTTGGAAGTGTAGCACCTTAAGTTGAAGCAGGATGTTCCAGACCCAAATGGAGAAGTCAGGAGAGTGTTTCAGAGAAGAGAAGCAGGGTGTTCAGACGTCTTAAGGGCGAAAGAGTGTGCCCTGGGCCAGGAACAGAAAGAAGCCTGGGACAGCGGGGCTTGGGCTCCGGTGACGCCGGAGAATTTCAGACAAATTCTGAAGTGGGAAAAACCGACATTTTCTATGAGCATGGTGATGAAGATGGATATTTCAGGTGAAATGCCGCACGTGTGATGTGAGAGGCTGGGCGAATGAAGGAGCCGTTTATTACGATGATTTACTAAGACAGGAAGAACAGACAGAGGGTGAGCGGAGCCCCTGGTGCAGAGCTGAGCGAGCTGACTTCAACACGGCTGTGCCCCAGCCCAGGAGGCAGCAGGAGCAGGCTCCGATCAGAGGAGGCAGCTGGGCTGGGGCTATGGCAGTGGCTACTTCTAACACTGAGGGAAGTTACTAGATCAACCAAGGCAGACGTGCGAAGGTGAAGCGGAGAGGGCCTGGGATGGAAGCCTGACCTGCTCCAGCGTCTGTAGCTTAGGTGGGAGAGGAGGGCCAGAAGAAGGAGCTGGCCAGCGGCCCAACTCGTAGTACAGTCCAGTGGTCAGTGAGTGAGCAGGGGCAGAGTGCAGTGAGGTGTGGGAGAAGACAGACAATATTACATCACCCACTGTAAATCTGTGCTCTGCGCTGGTTTAAACGTCACGCTGCCAGGTATCACATGACTTCGTAACATGGCCCAGTAAGGAAACAGCCTCCAAGCTGGCAGGTCAGGCCATGGTCAGATACTCAGAAAGGATTCATGGTCAGGAATTAAGGCTGAGCCCCTGGAATTCTCTCCTTCCACCAAGTTTTTCTTTTATTTACTTTAAACAATAAACACGTGCTCTTGTATCTCTCCCACTGTGGAATTTTAGGACAACATCTGAACCCTATTAACATCTCTATGGAGAGCGTGCTATTCGAGGGGTTTTGAAGTTACCTCCTTCTTGCAATGCACAGAATCATTGCATTTGCGTGAAATGGAAAACTCAGGCAAAATAACCCTTAATAATATGAACCTAAGTTAGGCCGGCTGTGAGGTATTGTCAGTCACAATCTCCCAGGGTTTGTCTACTTTCAGATGAAATGGACATTGGATCTAGACTTGCCATTCTCAAATCTTCAATTTCTAGAGTAGTCATATTATTTTTCCCTAATTTATAAAACCTGTGGTTTACTCACACAGGAAAGAACTTCAGCGGCTGTGTATACATAAGTGATGCATGTACATTTATCTGCATATGTGTGAGTAGTTACATACGCAAGGCAAACACACAGATATATTCTTTCTGCCCATATATTGGTCCCATTCCAAATGTAAACTTATTTTGCTAGTAGTCTTTGGATTTGTGAAGTTTCAGAAATTTTGTCAAAATGTATGTCATAACCTTTCAAATTTTCATGTCTATGTCTGTATGAACTATTTTTTAAAAAGTTCCTAAATAATAACCTCGATATTATGACATGTTCATTTCTAAGTATCTACCAATATCTTATATGACCAAGAAAGCAATTTGTTATATAAAACTATGAAAATCAACTGATTGGGTGATGTCAGAGGTGGCACTGTGAGGACCTCCAGAAAGTTTCCATAAAAAGTAAATATCAAGGAGAGGATCACGAATGTTAGAGTGTGCATTTTCAAAGTTCTGGAAATTAAAGAAAGGCCTGTGCAAGATAGGAGCATTTATTTGAGACAAGTGTCTGAATCTTGCTAAGAACAGTGGGTCATTGGTGCTGCTGGGAAGGCTTCATTTCTCTCCCTCTGTGCAGCTTTTAAGTTTCTTGATTTCTGCACATCTCAAAACTTTTGTAATGATCCATGTACAGTGAGTTCATAATTATATATATATATAATTATGAATTCACTGTTAGGGTTAGGGTTAGTGTTATATATATATAATAAAGGGAGAGAGAGAGTCTCACTTTATCACCCTCGGTAGAGTGCCGTGGCATCACATAGCTCACAGCAACCTCCAACTCCTGGGCTTAGGCGATTCTCTTGCCTCAGCCTCCCGAGTAACTGGGACTACAGGCGCTGGCCACAACGCCCAGCAATTTTTGTTTTGCAGTTTGGCTGAGCCCGGGTTTAAACCCACCACCTTTGGTATATGGGACTGGCGCCCTACTCGATGAGCCACAGGCGCCGCCCCATAATAATATATTTTTTAAATCTCACAAATAAAATGTTAGCATCAGATGGCTTCACTGGTTAATTTGGTGAAATATCTAAAAAGAAATTAGCATTGATCCTCTATAAACAAGCTATCACCAAAAAGTAAAGCAAAATAATAATAAATAATTATACCAGATGAATGCAGACACAAGAATCCTCAGAATTCCAGTAAACTGAACCCAGCAGCATCCAAGGAAGATTGTCCACTGTGCCCAATCAGAACTTATCCCAGGAATGGAGGCTGTTTCAGGGTATACACACCAAAGTAGAAGTGACATCAGTGAATGGGAGAACAGGAGAGCCCCACAAAAACAACAGCCAGAAACCACCCCAGTGCGTATTTGCAGGCATCTCACATCTTGGATCTGCACAGCTCAGTGCCAAGATTTCTCCATGGCTCCTGAGATCCCCTCTCAGAGAAACTACAGCAGAAAGGGTGATTACTTTCCAGCCATTCAGGCTCCCCTGCTGGAATGCTGGGGAGACAGACACAGCCCGGACATCTGGAGAAGGCTGGGAAATGAACAGGAGCATGTGCTTGGCAGCATGGTGCCTGGAGGGCCCCCAGGGTTCTCACAGCATGCAGCTCTCACCTGTAATCCCAGCACTCTCGGAGGCCAAGGGGGAACACTGCTTGAGCCAGGTGTTGGAGACAAGACTGGGCAGCACGGCAAGACCCTATCTATACTAAAATATTTAAAAATCAGCCGGGCATGGTGGTGGTGCACACCTGCCATCCTGGCTACTCCAGTGGCTGTGGCAGGGGGGTCTCTGCAGCCCAGGAGTTCAAGGCTGCAGTAAGCTAGGGTTGCGCCACTAAGTCTGGGCAATAGAGCAGGACTCTGTCTCAAAACAACAAATATATATATATATATATATACACACACACACACACACACATATAAAATAAAAATAAAAAATAAGCCCCACTGTTTAGACAACAGTGGAAATCCCAGCTGGGTCCAGCTCATCTCTCTGCTTTGCTGGAATCTCTCTCCCCTATGTGCAGACTGGAACTTACATCCTCTGTGCTTTCTGCTTGGACCCAGCTGGAAGGCAGTGTTGCCACCTCTGGTTTGGTCTCCTCTCCCCCGATCCTCACCAGGGCTGCTGGACCCCCTGGCCTTTGCAGTGACCCTGTCCCACTGAATTAATTGTACAAACTCCTGTTCTCAAGTCAGTAAACAAGGCTCACTACTCATAGCCATGCGGGTCTTCAACATGATTCCTAATCCTACTTACTCCTTCTCCATTCTAGCTGAATCAAAATCTCACTATTCTTAGAGAGGTTGTGTAGGAAAATCAGTGTGGTGGCCTTATCACATGGTCAAGTAAGTCACTCACTGACTCGTCACAGGGCCCCTGCCTGAGGGTCTCTGGGGCCTCTCCTAGGACTCTGTGTCAGCTACATCAGACCTGAGATTTGCCCAGCAACACGATATCAGCACACAAATGACCCATTTACACATGCCGAAGGATGCATTTTAAATGTCATAATTAAATGTTAAAAGAATATAAACAGAGCATATGATCTGATCAGCCTAATCCAACCTAATGTGGGGCGGGAAAAACCTAAACACAAAAACAAAATGAAAGGGCATTTGGGAGTAACACACACAAGGCCAGCACTCTTGAAGTCAATGCCCAGGACGCTTGACACAGAGACCTCGGTGAGCTGAGCAGGCCGAGACTGAACTCAGGGGTCCCTGAGACAGCTGGGATGCATGGAGGATGGCAGGGGAATGGAAGGGCCTGCAGAGAGACAGTCTCTGAGAATATCCAGAGTCCCTGAGCCTCAAGCAGAGCTCTCAGCTACACCCGTGTGCAGGGAACTCAGTAGCCCAGTGGAGAGTGCAGCTGTGAGAGAGAGCTGGGCGGAGAGTGTAAGCCACTTGGGAGGGGCTCCCGCCAGCCAGCTGGGGACACATCGCTGACACCAGAGCATTCTGCTGAAACCAGAGACAGGCCAGGTCACAGGAGGAGGCCACACCAACACTAGTGCAAGGGCTGGTCCAGACCCATCTCAGCAAATAAAAATAAAACAAAAGCAAGCCTCTGAAGAAGAAGGACCCATCCGTAAGTGAACCGCTTTTGAAACAAACACTCTCTAAAGGGAAGCATCAAACCCCAGAGTCTCTTAAAAAATGTAGCATCCAAATAATTGTTGTCCACAAAAATGTCCACATGAGCAGAAGCTGACCCACCATCACAGCAGGAAGTAGAGGCACGCCCAGTTATGCCAGAAACGTCATTATAAAACAGCTGTGACAGCTCCATTTAGAATTTCAATGAAAAGAGAGATGTGATGAGTGTATAGATAGAGAATCTCAGTAGAGAAACAAAATGATAAAAAGAACCAAAAGCAAAAATAAGACCAAAAAAACTATTATAAGAAAATAATTGCTGGTCAGGCTTTATAAAAGACTGGATTTAGAAAATTAAAGAATAGTCAACTTGAAGATAATTACTAGAGATAAAAATGGAATATATCACTATGATGAAAGGGCTAATTCACTGAGAACATATAATGATCCTAACATGTGGTACCCATGGCAAAGTTTCAATGCATTAAACGAAAACTCACAAAACTCAAGAGATAAATAGATAAGCCCGTGATTACAATGAGATACTTTAGCACTCTTTTATGAATAACTGATAGAACAAGTGAACACTAAATCAGTAAGGATGCAAATAATTTTATACATTATAAGCATATAAGTGACACCATTAAGCAACCTGTAATTGAAATGCATAAATTCTACTTTGTAGCAGTTAAATAACACATATTCTTTTCAATTGCACATGGGAAGGTATTATTGTATATCGGTCAGAACAGTCATTATTAAAAAGACAAACTATAATAGAAGTTGCAGAGGATGCAGAGAAAAGGAAACACTTACACGTTGTTGGTAAGAATGTAGATTACGACAATGTCCATGGAAAACAGTAAAGAGATTTCTTAAAGAACTAAAAAAGAGAAATACTATTCCAGCAGCAATCCCAGTACTAGGCATCTATCCAGAGGAAAATAAATCATTACATCAAAAAGACGCGTGCACTGTGTGAGTATCACGAAGCAGTTCACACCAGTGAAGACCTGAGGCCAACCTGGGAGCCGTCAGTGAGTGAGCAGATAAGGCCGGGTGGTGTGTGTGCACTGCAGAACGCCATTCAGCTAGAACACGAGACCATGTCTTCTGCAGCAACATGGATGAAATGGGAGGTTATTGTCTTAAGTGAAGCGACTCAGAAACAGAAAGAAAAATACCGCATGTTCTCACTTGTAAGAGAGAGAGGAGCTGAATAATATGCACACGTGGACCCAAGTGTGTAATGCTGGACACAGAGGACGTGAAAGGTGAGGTGAGGCAGGAGCAGGTGGATGAGAACTCACTCAGGGCTACAACGTGTACTATTTAGGTGAAGGAGACACAGGTCAGATTTCACCACTACACACTATATCCTTATAACAAGCTGCACTTATTCCTCTCAAACGTATACAAAATAAAAAATATCCACGAAAACAAAATGGTGATCACTTGAAAAGATCAGTAAAATTAACTCCCTATCTAGACCAATCAAGGATGAAAAAGAAAACAAGTAACAGAAACGCAAGAAGGAAAGTTACTATGAATCCTCTATATATTTAAAAAATAACAAAATATATTAGGGACCTCTTTATGTAGCAAATTGACAACTTAGATAATGGGCACAACCCAAACTGGCTCATGGTGAAATAGAAAATGTACACCTGGTAAAGAAATTAACTTTGTGATTAAATACCTTTTTTGCAAAAAATACTCAGGCCCACGTGGCTTCCCTGTATGCAATGATGCGTTGTATCCTGTAGGAAGTTATAAAGTCTCACTTGTGTACAACTGGAAACATCAGGTTATACAAAGCGAAACCAGACAGAAGTGTAAACAGAGGCTGAAAAATCCACCTTTGCAATGGTAATAAGCGTGTGAGAAAATGGTCAGGCAGCCAGAGATTATCCACAAGGTCCAGGAGGAGCCATGGTTGAGTGTTACATGCTATGACTTTTTAATAAAACATTGTTATAGGCTGCCAGCTCATAAAAGGGCATTATTTGTATTGTTTTCATAATTTGGATGTAACTCTGTAATGTAACAATAGCACAGCAGCACAAAAGGGCTTCACCTGTGCTGTCCCCAGTCTGCGAAGACTCCAAGGCACAGGTGCCCTAGAACAACACGGGGCTCGGGGTACTGCCCTCCACACAGTCGAAAACCACATGTAACTTTCAACTCTCCCCAAACCTAACTACTAATACCCTACTGTTGACCAGAGCCTTGCTGATAACATAAGCAGTCGATTAGTACCTATTCTGCATATTACATGTATTTAATATGACATGCTGTATTCTTACAATAAAGTAAGCTAAAGACAAGAAAATCATAAGAAAGATAAAATACACTCACTATTCAGTGAAAGTGGATCATCTCAAAGGTCTTTGTTCCTGACATCTTCATGTTCAGTAGGCTGATGAGGAGGAAGAATAGGGTCCGCCTTGCTGTCTTGGGGGGTGGTGGGGGAGATGGAAGAAAATCCACGCAGAAGTGGACCTGGCCAGTTCAGACCTGTCTAGTTCAGGGGTCAACTATGCTAGTCTGACTGCAGTGCAATTAATTTAGGAAGGAATCACAAAAACCTGAAAGTAAACCAGAACAATTCAAAAACTTAAGCCTCACTTAAAATATATAAATATTCTATTACTCAAAGAAGAACTTGTAATGAAAATGAGAAATACTCAAGGGTGGACTGCAGTACAAAGTATAAAACATGTATGATGTTGAATCGCTGCTTAGGACAATTATAAAACAGATAAGATGCTGAATTGCTGCTTAGGAAAAAATTCAGCCTGTAGTGCTCATATGGAAAAGCGGAAAGGCAAAAATTGATGAGTTAAGCATTTAGTTTCAGTATATACCCAAAGAATAAGAACATAGGCCGAAAGAAAATAGATAATAGGAGATAATAAAGAAAAGTGCATAAATCAGTAAAATAGTCAGTAATACAAAGATACAATGGAAACCATATAAATGGATAGAAATTGCTTAAAAGTGTCTTCCAAACTGTTAACAGCAGTTACTTCTGTTAGAGTGGACAATGAAATTGGGGCCAGTTTGCAGGAATGAGGCGTAGGAAGTTTTTATTTTTTATGATATATATACACACACACATATATGCATATATGTATAATTTTTATTTCAAAACACAAACACATTTATTTTAAATGTTAAAAACAAATATAAAAATAATATGTTGTTCATGTTCTGAAAAAAATAATGTGGACATTGGAAAGAGAGGAGAGAAGGCGTCTGAATAAAGCACCATTAGTCCCTGGCACCTTACAGGTTCATTTCCGTTCTCCCTGCCTTGACCAGAGATCACCAAGGCTTTCAAGCTGTTTTATTGTAGTTTTCCATTCAGATCTTTACGAAAAGTGCCCAGTTCTCCTTCTTTCATTGTGTATCCTAATTTCACTTTCCTGTCCCAAAAAGCACTTAGAAGAAAACAAAGCTGACTGGACCAGATCATTACAAACCCTGGAGGTTCGTGGCAATCCCCAGGGAGTGCGCCTTTTTAGATATTCTTTCCGCAGGAATGAAGAGAAAATAATCGTCTCAGTCACTTAGCAGGCAGCCGCTGAAGGGCTCCTATTTTCGAACATTGTTCTCAGTCTAAATGTTATAGAGTTGAAAAGATAAAGTAAAAGACATTTCTTCATCACGATTACATCATAGCCAAAACCACACATCAGGTAAAAGGAATAAAATCATTACAGTTTGGGACGTGTTCTCTGGGTGGCCTGAGAGTGTGATGGGGGGTGGGCAGGAGACGCCTTCTTTGGAGACAATATTAAGATGATATCCCCGAGATAAAAAGTAACCCCCAGGAGAGTGGGGGCAAAGAAAGCTGAAGGCCCATCAATGAAGCATGTGCCGAGGTCCTGGGGTAGGACACAGCTCAGCATTCTGAGTGCAGAGGCAGGTGGGGCCCTTGAAGAGACTGACGGTGCTTCATTAAAACTTTCCCCTCAGAAACTTACACTCTAGCATTGCTATTCTTTCCACCTTCCTTGTGATTTTTGTAGAACATGAATATGTTTATATGTTAGCAATACTAAAATAAACATGTTCATTATAAAATAAAAAAAAAAATTTTTTTAGACAGAGCCTCAAGCTGTCACCCTGGATAGAGTGCTGTGGCATCACAGCTCACAGCAACCTCCAATTCCTGGGCTCAAGCGAGTCTCCTGCCTCTGCCTCCCAAGTAACTGGGACTACAGGCGCCCGCCACAACGCCCGGCCATTTTTTGGTT
>CAUYON010191713.1:0-14879 GCA_963573935.1 Arctocebus calabarensis
AATAAAGATCATAAAGAGCTGCAGGGAAGACTGGTGAATGAAACCCCTCAAGCACACACTTAGTTAACCCAAAATGGATTTATGACTTTGTTTTTCTGCAGAGCAGAAATCTTTAGGCCCCAAGACATTATGTACAGACATGTCATCCTCTGATCCTTATCACCAGGGGTAGGGTTGTCAGCCTCTAAGCACTTGGGCTTAATGGAAGCATACTTTACTAATTTTACGGACTTTTACCTCCGAACAAACAACCTCTGTTTGTACGCTTCAGGGAGAGCCCAGCTTTCTTGCTTCTGTATTAGCAAAAGCCATTTCAATCCATTAAAGGCTTGTCTTTGTGTGGCTTATGTAGGGTGGTCTTCTAACCCTAAACTTTTAATGCATTTAGATTTAAAAAGTCAAGCCAATAGTCAACCAAGGGTATTATGTAGATGTCATTCCCTCCATCTCCTCCTTCAAAACAGGGATTTGTGTCTGTTTGAATTAAGTTTTCCTGTGTGTGATAGCAAATCTAAATTGACAGTAACTTAGACAAATAGTTTTAAGGACTTTACTTTCTGTCTCTCTTAAAACATGTCAAAAGGTGACCAATGCAGGGCTGATATGGCTGCCGTACAGTATTATGAATCCAAATGGTTCCTCATGGCACAAGATGACTGCTTAAGGTCCAGCTGTTACGTCAGCCTGAAATTCTAAGGAGATTTTCCAGAAGCACCTCACAATCTTTCACTTACATGCCATTGATCAGTACTCAATCATATAGCAATAGACACCTACAGAGGAGATTGGAAAACACAGTCTTTAATCTTCATTGCAATGTGCCAGCTATAAATGGAGCTTCCATTAGACAATAGAATGAAAGACAGAATTCCTATTCACAAGTTTTTGCAGCAGAGATACTATAATTTTGTAGGCTTCTTTTCTTCTTAGCCATTATTTTTCTCTAGGTGATCTTCCTATCATTATGAAATTTGTATAATAGGTATCAATAAAATCAGAAGTTTTGCTGCTATCTGGAGACCTGAGTTAGAATCCCAGCCCCACTGCATATAAACTGAAAGATCCTGCCCCCAATAGGAGATATACTTGGCCCTTCTTCCTTTGAGTAGTTCTGACCCCTCACTCTTCTTTTGTTGAAGTAGTACTAATCCCCAGATGGTTTGCTTTCATGTGAGTGCTTCTACCCCCACCCCAAAGGAGGGAGAAGCTTCTCCTGGCTCACTCACTGCTGAATCTGCAGGACAGGGAATAATGCTAACTATTTAGGAGTTATCACATCTTTGTTAACTTAATAAATTATTTTGGCAGTTAAAACTCCTGTTAAGAAAGATATTTACTTTTAAGACAAGTCCCTCGAGGAGTTTCCTGAGGCTTCAGCCATGCATTGACCAGTCAGCTCCCAGTATGTGGCTGGAGCGGGGCATGTTGACTATCTTAAAAGTTACATTTACTTCCCAAGGGGCACTGAAGCCCAATTCAGCCAGCTGTGGTGACTCCGGGTGAGGATTCCTTTCACCTTCACTTCTGTGCATGTGGTCAGGATGATGGTGGAAAGTCCTTTCTACCTTGGTTTCAGGGGGACCAGTTTCTGTTTCTAGACTTAGACTTGGTCTTCTTGATCCTCCAGAGAGAAAGGATCTATAGATACAAACGACTAAACGGAACATGGTTAATTATCCCAGTTGTGATTTTCCTTGCTATTCTTTCTAGGATTTTTGTCTATTCAGTTCAGTCTTTCCCAATTCTTTTAGGAGTTCCTGCTAAATTGCAGTAGATTAACAGAGGCCTCTTTGAACACCACCAGTGGCAAGGCAGAGTATCCAATTAAGCTTTGCTTCTTGGCAAAGTATACCAATTTCTGCTCTAATGGTCCTGTTCATTTACTTTACTCTGTCTAAGCTTTGAGGCCTATAAGTTATTCAAAACTTTAGCTTCTTATTTGCACTAGTTCTGATATGATGGCTAGCCCACTGTAAAATTTAAACCAGAGTGGCAACCTAAACCTGGGACAATTTCTCTGGGCAATACTTTTACTACTTCAGGAGTTCTTTTTATTCTGGTGGGGAAGGCTTTTACCTCTTCCAAGTCTGATAGACCATCACCAGCAAGTACTTGTTCCCTCTAAACCTGGGCATTTCAGTAAAGCCTACCTGAAAGTCCTCGAAGGGCATTGCCCCATACAACTGGATTCCTATAAAAACTCATATGTATATTAGCCCACCACCACGGTACTATTAAGGCCTGAGTAGAGAATCCAAGAAGTCACAATCCTTAAGACCTCAGTGCTAAAAAGTAATTAATATCAGCACCTGTAGAAACAAGCTGATATTGAGACCCCAAATTAAAATGTATTAGTCTCAAAAGGGGGGAATGAGAGAGGATACCTGAGAAGGGTGAGATCTAGGAGAATAGGTCTTCTCAATCTGACCACAAGGATACACTTGCAGAGTCCTCTCCATGGTGACTCAGCCCTTGGGAATTTATAAACTTAACTTCTAGAATGCGGAAATTTCCAAGTTCTGTGAGATCCTGTAGTGCTATAGGGGCTGGAAGAGCATCTCCTGTTTGATTCAAACTGGCCAATGAGAAAGGTACGTGTGGGGTGGAATTTTTTAACTATCGATAAAAAGGGAAAGACTAAGCCAGTCAGAGAGCATGGCCATTTGGAATTCTTCTATGCCTTAAGCTCCCAGCTGGTGAGTAAAGCCCTTTCTCTTATTTAAAAAAAAAAAAGAAAAGAAAGAAAGAAAGATAATTACTAGCAAATGATTTATTCAGAAACATTTAGGCCTTATGAGTTAGTCTAAAATAGGCTACAATACTATTTAATATGAAACTTTATTATATATATTATGCATAAATACATATAGAAAAATACTGGAATAACATAAACAATGGATTTAGCAGAGATTATCTATATAAACAAAATCATATTACAAGAATGTGTGTTTTTTAAGATCCTATCATCTTATAAAATAAACTTTCTGCATTTATATATTTCTAAAATTCTGTATATACTATACAAATATATAAGTATAAAATTGTAGAAATAAGTAACTGTAAATATAATTGTTTAGCTACTATTTTTCCTTGTTAATAGTAAAGTTGTGTATGGGTTTTATCCTCTTTGTGTCCTACTTTTCAAATATTCTGCAATTATTTTAGGTATCAAAAAAAGTATTTTTATTGCTTTTCCTAGGGAAAAAATTATATATATGTATATAGACATATGTTACAGACAAGTCTGTTGTCTATCAGTATCATGAGATTTACTTTTTTTTTTTTTTAGAGACAGAGTCTCATTTTGTTGCCCTCGGTAGAGTGCCATGGCACCACATCTCACAGCAACCTCCAGGTATTGGGTTTAGGCAATTCTCCTACCTTAGCCTCCTGAGTAACTGGGACTACAGGCACCCACCACAACACCTGGCTATTTTTTTTGTTGCAGTTTGGCTGAGGACAGGTTCAAACATGCCACCCTCAGTATAGGGGGTCACCACACTACTTACTGAGCCACAGGCACTGCACAAGATTTTTTTATTATTATTAAATCATAGCTGTGTACATTAATACAATCATGGGGTACAATGTGCTGGTTTTATATACAATTTGAAATATTTTCATCAAACTGTTAACATAACCTTCACAACAGCATTTTCTTAGTTATTGTGTTAAGACATTTTATTCTACATTTAGTAAATTTCACATGTACCCTTGTAAGATGCACCATAGGTGTGGTCCCACTAATTACCCTCCCTCCACTCATCCTCTCCCTCCCCTCCCCACCCTATAACCTATTATGTTTAGCATTAAAATTTCTCATGAGGTTCAAGGAGGTGGTAGTTACTAATCCATTATTCTGCATTCACACAACCTGAAAATGTAAACAGACTTTCTGGAAACACCTCATGAGTCTTCCCTTACAGGTCATGGGCCAGTGCTTTATTATGTGGCAATGCCCCCCCTCTTCCATCTAAATATGTCTAATGATCCATTCCTTGGATGAGCTGTTCATAGACTATTGACAGCCTTGGGGAAAGCAGAGGATCTATACACACAATCCCTACATGTTTTGCAGAAGGTTTTAAACATCTAAGGAAAAGCTAACAGAACTTGATTCATTCTGAAGTTTGGGTTCTGCATAAAGAGATATTTTAGATGCACAGATGTTTAAAATAAGTTCTCCATCCCCATTCCTGACCAGAACTTCTTCCTTCAATTGTTTATAAAACTTTCTTCCTTGGGGTGAGACAGAAAATACGGGATAGCCATCTTTGTAGTATCGCCAAACATTGTGAGATGAACAAAATTTAATCCTCTGAGCTACATTATTGTTCTCATTGTTACAGCTGCCGAGGGATGCCAAGAAAATGCTATACTGATTTAGATCAGTCACTGTTGAGAAAGAGAGAGAACACTGTGGCCAGAAAAATTATTCAGAAAAGTTACAGATTGCCTCAAAGGAGTGCAGTGTTACCTCACCCATCCCAGTGAAGACATGAATGTTGCTGTCCATTAACCTACTTGGTCGATGACTCAGAGGAAGCACTGCAGATGAAATGATTGATTTGAAAAGGGGAACTGAGGCTTACTCCAGCACTCAGCAAAAACCCATCTTTACTAAGATTTTTATATACCCCAAATAATCAGATAACAATATCCAAAAGTAAAGAAAATAAAAGGTAACAAAAACTGTCATAATGATTCCTTGTCAGCATTAATGCAGCAAAGCACATACACACCTTTCTAAACTAAGAATGTCCTGCTTGGAGATAAACAACAATGGAGATCAACCACAAAGATGCTGGGTTGTCTGTTCTGTTTGCCTACTTCCCTATATGATTAACTGAAAGTTGTTGTGTAAATTGAAATAGAGAACAAAGTGCAATGGCCCACTGCCCCAGGTAGGTGATTAGTCCCCAGCTACAACTTGGCGGGGCCCTCTGTCACATTCTTTCCTTTAGGGCATAATTGCCTGCATTTTTCAGCAAGGCTGCTTCTGCGAGCTAGGGGCGAATATCCCCCAAAACTCACATCTAGCCCAAGTACTGGAAATGTTTCTTCTCAGGGCTCATATCTCAAGGAGCACAAATGAGACTGGTTCACCTTACAAGGGTGCAGGGGACTGTGCCCCTTCACACAAGACTCACAGTGACCCCTCTGGTCCTCAGGCAAAAGATCCCAATAACCAGATTAGGAATATGACCGGGTGCTGGTTGGCCAATTTAGGTGATGAAGGCTCTTTTTTAATTGTTGCATATTTATCATAGTCCAAAATTATAAAGAAAAAAATACCAGGTTTATTAGAGGCTACTACAGCATTAAACTTAAAGGTTAAAAATTCTACTGTTTGGGGAGAGATAGCAGACAGCAGAATGCTCAAGAACCTTCCTTGGGTGCATAAATCCAATAACAGAGCCTTGAGGAAATGTTTGTGGTTCAAAGTCATGAGGAAGGGCAATTTCTTAGAAGTGGAATTTGACTTTCTGAGCATGAAGTTTGAACTTTTGTTTTTCTTTCTCATGAAAGAAAAGGGCTGGGGACAGGGCTGGTAGCAAAAATGGTAGCTGATTAGGCAACTACTCTCTTGTCCATTTATTCAAAAACACCACTAAGTGGCCTAGAATCATAGGAATAATGCAAATTCATTTACTTGGATTAGAAGCAGGTTTTTTATTCCCCTTTTCCTAGCCTGGATATGAATTCAGGTCTTGACAAAACAGCTGCTTCTTTATAGATAATCCTATTGATGATGGGATCACTACCAAGGGCAATGTAATGCATAACACTGACTGTCTATTAGAGAGAAAGCCTGGTCAACTCTCAGAATGAGATCAACATGTATAAATGACTTCCATCCAGGGTGCAGATAATTTATGATAAAAACAAGAGGAGGAGGCTGTGCTTCCCAGAAGCAGGATAGATTCTCGCAATGGAAATAAAGACGTTAAATAAAAGCATATTCAGATTTTAGGCTACTGAAGTTAGTTAGACCTCCTTATTCACTCCAGGGTTAAAGAATTAATTCTGGTTGAAGAAGATACTAGAGATTATTACACTGTTTTATTATTTTGTACATTTAAAAATCCCATGATAAGATAAATTTAAGTGAAAATATGTTGGAAGAGGTGTTAATATATTCACAGATGAATAGTAGGTAAATGTCTCAGAAATGATACTGGAGAAGAATTTGAAATCAAGAGATGTCATGAAATATTATGGCTTTCATGAGCCTAACAGCATAAAACCTACCCACACTATAACATAGCATCTGTATAACATGGCAAGTACATAGAGCTCTCAGCTCCAGAAGATACATGTATACCCTGGATGACAAGAGAAATCACTGATCAGAGACAGAAGAATCCAAAGAACCTCTGCTTTGAGGCATAGCACAAAGCTTGGTAATTTTGCATTCTGCAAAAAACAAACAAACATGAAAGAACAGTCACCTCATTTTGCTATTAGCAGCAAACACATTCATATATGATTTTGCTTACCCCATCTTCCATTTAATTAATCATGTCAAAGATAAATAATTAATATAAATTAAATGGAAGAACTTTCCAAGATAAAATATGAATCCTTTCAATATCATCCTTTTGGCACTGTTCATGTCTCTCTAGTTTTTGTCTAGCTCACAATTCATTCCTTCTCTCTGTAACAAATGTAGCATTGAAGCCATCATTTTCCCTGGTCTATATATGATCTCCAGATGTTCTGGTTTCCAGTTCTCTACATAGCCTATTTACACAGCCTCTCTGAACTCAAACCACTCTGTCATCAATTCCTGTAAATAACATAATAATTCAAAGCATTTTCAAGTTTCCCTGGAGTGGATGGAAGGATTATGACACTATTATTCTACTAACATTGCCTAAGAAAGTATTTATTTATATAGCAAGCTCATTATGATGCTCATTCGGATAAGGCTTGAGACAAATCCACACTGAAATTTTTCCTTGTATCATTACCCAGATGTATTATACTGCTCTGCTTTTCCTACTCAGGTATAGATATTTCTATAATCTAGACATAATTTTTATACTTTCAGATCATGCCCAACAGGCAGGGCTAACAAGCCTGCAGGTACTGAATTATACTAATTTTTCTAACATTATTTAACATTCCATGAAAATAATTACAATTCCTCTTGAATTTTTCAAAATTTTTTCAGAAACATACAAAGATGCTACAAAAAAGTTTTTATCTACTGTAAGATTTATCTACTGTATTTCTTTTTTAATTTTCAAATAATAAAAATACTAACAAAATTAGTAATAAATTTTCTGTATTTTAATTCACCTGACTTTTTGATATCCATTGCCTCTGAATTTTTAAATTTTTCTTGTTTTTTCATTCAAATTCTTGTATTTTATTTAAAATTTCTATAGTGGCTGGGTGCCTGTGACTCAACGGGCTAAGGCGCCAGCCACGTACACCTTAGCTGTCAGGTTTGAATCCAGCCTGGGCCCACCAAACAACAATGATGGCTGCAAACAAAAAATGGCCGGGTGTTGTGGTGGGTGCTTGTAGTCCCAACTACTTGGGAGGCAGAGGCAAGGGACTCGCTTAAGCCCAGGAACTGTGATGCCATAGCACTCTATCCAGGGTGACAGCTTGAGGCTCTGTCTCAAAAAAAATAAAAATAAAAATAAAAAATAAAATTTCTATAGTAAATTATCCATATTCATATGCCTTACCTTAAAAATTTTACCTTAAAAATTTAGAAAAACTAAAATGTCTAACTAACAATAATCATTTAAACAACTTGAGTCAAATATGTAGAGAGGCATCTGGAAATTATTACCAGGATTTGTCTCAGAGTGGAAGAATAACATTATGTTTTATTTTTCTACCATGATCATGTCTTATTTTAGTTTTAGAGAAACAAGAATAAAGAAAATAGGCACAAAAGAAATTGAAGAGACAAGAATATGGGGGATTTTGTCAGTTAAAAAAAATCATTTATAAGCTAAGTGACCTGTTCTGCTTAACATTTTCAATTCTTTTTAGAGGAATGGGTAACATATCTATTATTCTAATGAATCACACCAGGTCTGGATATTTACATTATTCCAACTAGCATAATAGCATTAGTAGGTAGGTGGTTTCAACACTTAATAAATTTTATCACATTCCCATTGATGTAGCCATTTGAGAGAGTAGAATTGTTCTGACTGAGTGACAGAAATTTGTAACATTTACGGACCCTTGAGAAGAGATTTTTTAAAAGCAGGTAGTAAAATAGAATTCATATGGCAGGATAAAATGATTTCATTCTACAAATACTGTAAATGTTTTAACATCTTGGGATGATGATCGGGTCATCTAAAGATGTCTGGAAGCTTTTCCTTTGATCTAGTTTATGTTCTTTTTTTTATTAAATCATAGCAGTGTATATTAATGCAATTATGTGTACAATGTGTTGGTTTTACATACAATTTGAAATATTTTCATCAAACTGGTAAACATAGCTTTCATGGCATTTTCTTAGGTATTATGTTCAGACATTTACATTCTACATTTAGTAAGTTTCACCTGTACCCTTCTAAGATGCACTATAGGTGGACCCACCAATTACTCTCCTGTTCTTGACAGGAATTTAAATTTTAAGGAAAAACCTTTTCTTTGTTATCATTCTACCCATGGCAGCTTTCACTTCTTTATTTCTCAAGCTGTAGATGAGTGGATTCAACATGGGGATCACTGATGTGTAGAACACAGACACCACTTTATTGAGGTCCAGAGAAAAAATTGCACCTGGCCGCACATAGATAAAGAAGAGAGTCCCATACAAGATAGAAACGGCTGTTAGGTGGGAAGAACAGGTGGAAAACGCTTTGCGTCTCCCATCAGCAGAGCGGATCCTCAGGATAGCAGTAACTATGTAAAAATAGGAGACTATAATGGTCAGGCTACTGACGACGAGTACAGCTCCAGCCACAATGAAAACCAACAATTTATTGATCCATATGTCAGCACATATGAGAGAAAGAATGGGAGACATGTCACAGAAGAAGTGATTTATGATATTTGAACCACAGAAAGGAAGTCGAAAGGCAGCTGTTGTGTGTGTCATGGTGTTTAGGAAACCAGCCACATAGGGTCCAACCACTAGCTGTATACAGAGTCTCTGAGACATGGCAACTGAGTAGAGTAATGGGTTGCATATGGCCACATAGCGGTCATAGGCCATGGAGGCCAGGAGAAGGCATTCAATGGCTACAAAGAACCCAGAGAACCACTGCTGCAAGGCACATCCCAGGAAAGAGATGGCTTTCCTTTCAGCAAAGAAGTCAGTGAGCATCTTTGGGCCCACAACTGAGGAAAAGCAGATATCCACAAAAGACAGGTGGCTGAGAAAAAAGTACATAGGTGTGTGAAGGTGGGAATCAATCCGGATGAGAATAATCATGCCTAAATTTCCTGTCATAGTCATGAGGTAAAAGAGTAGAAATAATAAGAAAAGAAAGACCTGGAGTTGGGGATGGTACCTCAAGCCTACAAAAATGAATTCTGTGATCCTTGTATAGTTTTCATCAGCCATTGATTGTTGCTAGTATCTGCAGCAAAAAAAGAAAAATCTATTGATAATGCATTTACCTTTAATTTTCTTTAAATTGTAACATTGCACAGGAAAAGAAATTAAGGTGGAACTTAGGAACATTTATTTAAAAAAAGAAAAAGTCCAAATAAAATGCTAACAGATCAAATATATCACAGCCTAAAGAGTAATAAGGCTCAAGGGTTTTAAAGAGAAAACTGGGTTTAACTAAGAAATGGTTCAACATTAGAAATCCTATTTAAAAAAATCCAAAATGATTCAACATTAGAAAACCTATTTTAAAAATCCCTTAAAGAATCAACTCTACTCTGGAGGCTGAGGCAAGAGAATCACCTAAGCCCAAGAACTGGAGGTTGCTGGTGGTGCGCTGTGACACCATAGCACTATACCAAGGGTGACAAAGTGAGACTCTGTCCCTAAAAAAAAAAAAAAAAAAAAAGAATCAACTGATAAAACTTTGGGAAAAAGAGTTCAACACGACACTATGGAAAATCAATATGAAAAATAAAAAATAATCTCATGTAAATTATAATAGAGGAAATAATATCCATCCACTTGAATTGATAAAATAATCATACAGAAACCTAATAAGTAATGTTCAATATTTATATAAAGAAAAATATAAACTATAGAACTTTACTTAAATAAAGGAAAAATGACTAAATAAGTAGGCACAAAAATACATTTTTATTTTATTAAAGACTTACGTGTAGAGATTCATTTCCTCCTGGAAAAATAAAATCAGCTCTTACCATGGAAGTGAAAACCTGATTGGCCACTCTTCAAACTGAAATAAAAGACATAGATAAATCCAATGGCAGAGCCAACAGAAAGCAGTATTTTTCCCATGAATATGCTACAGTTGTGAAGGGTCCTAACAACCTTTTTCTCTGAGTGATGGCTACTTCATTACTTAATGAGAAATCTTATCTTCTAAAAAAGGCTATCTACGAGTTTTTGGTTTGATGTTAGTGTCAGCAGATTAAACATCTCACTCTTCTCTGGAAGATCTAAGTCACTCTGACATAACAAGGCAGTCCCCATTTTCAACACAAACATAGAGCTTCTGACAAGAGATTTTCAGATATAATATCCTGCATCTATCTTAACTTTGTAGCTTCCAAAGAAGCAGTATCTTGTGACTTTGTTTTTAGACATAACATTGATCTCTTAACATACAGCCCTGTTTTGCTTTAAGCCTATCAAAAGTTGGTGTAGTATAAATTTCAACTGAACTCAACTCTTCTCAATGATACTATAATGACTCTTTTTACTTTGTTCTGTGAAATACCCATTGTGCAGTCTCCCTCATTGGTATGGATCAATAGAACTGACTTGGTCAGAAAACTGGCTCACTCCTGATTTTCTTATACTGTGTGGTAAATTTAATATAATCCAAACAAAAGGTAAAAATAATTTCCCTTTTTTTTTTTTTTTGTTATCACTTGGGATTCATTGTGTATAAAAATAATTAGATTACAATGATTACATCTGTTAGATAAAGTATCTCTTATAATTGTTTTCTGCCCCCTAGAGGTATGCCATACACCATTAATAATCCCCCTCATCCTCCTTCTTCCTCCCCTCTACCCACTTCCACCTTCCCTATCCCCAACCTTGTATTAGATCATCTACTGGCTTCATATTAGCATTGAGTACTTTGGATTCTTCCTTCTCCATTCCTGTGATGCTTTACTAAGAAGAATGTGTTGCAACTCAATCCAGGTTAATACAAAAGATGTAAAGTCTCCATCTTTTTAATGGCTGCATACTTTTCCATGGTATACATATACCACAGCTTGTTAATCCATTCCTGGGTTGGTGGGCATTTAGGTTGTTTCTGCATTTTGACAATTGTAAGTTGAGCTGCCATTTGATCCTGCAATCCCATTAGTATGCATCTACCCAGAAGAAAAGAAGTCATTTTATTATAAGCATATTTGTACTAGACAGTTTAAAAATAATTTCTAATAAACCATTCTGTCTTTAAAATTTGTAAAAGAGAAATGCGTTCAAAAATTACCAAGATAATTTTGATAAAGAAATTTTTAAAATAGGGGATGTATTATGCCAGATTCCAGCAGGGATAATGAAGTTATCATCATTGTAATATAAGAGTAAGCTGTTATTTGTAGAATATAGAGAGAGATGAATGGAACAAATAGAAAAACTAAAAGCAGATCTATGTATACATATGAGATCTGACAATTAAGTTTGCAAACTTGCCACTGTGCACTTATTGGCCACACTGTACAAACAATGCAGTAACATTTCATAACCTTGGTATGTCAGGGTCTCACAGTCATAATAATGTTGATGTGTGGCAGTGTCTAGGTGAGTGGCATTCATTGTTGTTGTGTGTTTTTTGTGCCATTGTGAGACTGTCAGAGCTTGAATTAGAGAAAGAGATAAACATTAAATTTCTAGTTAAACTTGACAAAAGTGAAAGTGAAATCAGAGATATGTTAGTCCAAGTTTATGGGGATAATGCCATGAAGAAAATGGCAGTGTAGAAATGGATTAAAATTTTTTTCTGAGGGGAGAGAAAGATTCACTAATGAAGAATGGTCAGGGAAGCCAATAATGAGCAAAACTGACAAAAACATTGGAAAAATTTGTCCAATTAGGAGTCAAAATCATTGGCTTACTGTGAGAAACACAACAGATCAAGTAAACATCAATAGGGAAACAGAAAATCTTAACCAAAATATCTCATCCAACAACTCATGGCCCTTGCATCATATCAATGCACCAGCCCACATAGCACTGTCTGTGAGAGAGTTTTTAGCCAATAAATAAATAACTGTATTGTAATGCTCTCCTGACTCACCCAATCTTGCCCCAATGTCTTTATTCTTTACCCAAATACAAAGAAAATATTAAAAATAAGACATTTTATTGATCTTCAGGTCATCAAAGATAATACAACAATAGCTTCGATGGCCATTCCAGAAAAAGTTTCTAAATTGCTTTGAAGGGTGAACTAGGTGCTGATGTCAGCGCATAGCTTCCCAAGGGAAGTACTTGGGAGGTGAAAGTAGTGAAATTCAGCAATAAGGTATGTAGTACTTTTTCTAAGGTAAGTTTGCAAACTTAATTGTCAGATCTTGTATCCCAATTTAGTATGAAAAATGTTTATTTCAAATAAAAGTGAATTCATCATAAAAAGGTATTATAATTTCTGGATGCATTTAAACAAATTAATAGTATTAAAATTCTAACCCATGCCACCTCAATTTCAAAATTATATATATGACATATTAAAATGTAGCATTATAATTTTATTGTGGAGATAGTCTTCTTAAATAACACATAAAATCATAAAAAATGTAAACAAATTGATATTTTGCTAAAAGTTTAAATGAATGTATACCAATATACACTTTAAGTAATAAGAAGACACAATGGGGAAAATATTGAAACACACATTGCAAAAGATTCAAATTAGAACACATAAAGAAGTATCACAAATCATTGATAAAAATAGCAAATACTCATTACAATAAGAGGTAAAAGATGTGTAACATGCCACATGAAAAAAAGCCTCAATATCTCAATAAACATGAAAAATGCCTACTATGTCTAACAATTACATAAACTAAATTCAAGCAACAATTATACACTATTTCCATCCATCAAATAGAGATAATGTTAAGAAACGTGAAAATACAAAATCTGATGAGGCAGAGGCAATGAGAAAAGTTGGTGATTACTCACAGTTCAGGAGCAGGGACCCAGGATTTGCAATTTTTTTTACTATTATTGATATTTGTTTGAAAGCATATATATGATAGCTAAGAAACTCTATTATTTAGTGTCTGTCCTGAGAAAACACAGCACAGAATAAATAATAATTTCAATTTCACTATTATTTTAAATAATGAAAAATTGGACTCTTTGACTTGAGGTGACCAGGGACTGATATCCCTCTGAAAGAAGTATGTCTTTGGGGATATTTGGGAAATTTTCATTTATAATATTCTCTAGAATGGCTTCCATTCCTCTGGGGCATTCTTCTTCCCCTTCAGGGATACTTATAACTCATATGTTTGAATGCGTCATAAAGCCCCATAATTCTGTCAGTGAACATTCTGCCTTCTCTCTCTTCTTTTGTCCTCTTTAACTATCTTAGTTCTCTCAAGAGCTTTATCCTCTACCTCTGGGATTATTTCTTCTGCATGATGTAATCTGTTGTTGATACTTTCTATTGCATCCTTAAGTCCTCTAATAGACTGCTTCAGTTCCTTCAGCTCTGCTATATCCTTTTTATATTCTTCGTATCATTCATCTCTTATTTGATTTTGTTTTTGAATTTCCTTTCGGTTATTATCCACTTTCTCAGCAATTTCCTTTATTGTTTTCATTTTGCCCAAAGGCTTCCCTTTGGTGATGCAGGAAGTCAGTGAGAGGCACATTGTGATGAATTTATCTAAAGACAAAAGAAAAGATCTGATTGATCTTTTCTCTTATCATATCAATCTCTTATTGATATGCAAACATTGAAGAATTTGTCACAAGACCAGTTTTACAGGAAATATTTCAACCTGACCATCACAATGGACCTTCAGCAAAATAAACACCCAGAAAATATAGCACAGAACCTAGTTTCCCCAATGATGCAAAATACAAAACCAATGGACTTTCACAAAATACAATGAATAGAACGCTACCACGCTTATCAATTATCTCAATAAATGTCAATGGCTTGAATTCTCCACTGAAGAGGATAGATTGGCTGATTGGATTGAAAAACATAAGCCATCTATTTGCTGTCTGCAGGAAACATACCTCACATCAAAAGACAAATTAAAACTCAGAGTTAAGGGTTGGAAGTCAATTTTTCAGGCAAACGGAACTCAGAAGAAAAGAGGGCTTGCAATCTTATCCTCAGATACATGTGGATTTAAAGCAAATAAAGTTAAAAAAGATAATGATTGTCACTTCATATTGGTTAAGGGAAAAATACAACAAGAAGACATTTCAATTTTAAATATTTATGCACCCAATTTAAATGCTCCCAGATTCTTGAAACAAACCTTACTCAGTCTGAGCAATACGATAGCCTATAATACCATAATAACAGGGGACTTTAACACCCCTCTCTCAGGGCTGGACAGATCCTCTAAACAGTAATTAAATAAAGATATTAGAGATTTAAATGAGACTTTAGAACAACTGTGCTTGATAGATGTATACAGAATGGTCCATCCCAAAGATATAAAATATACATTCTTCTCATCATCCCATGGAACATTCTCCAAAATTGATCATATCCTACGGCACAAAACAAAACTCAGCAGGATCAAAAGAA